>CAUYQG010128407.1:0-27955 GCA_963574415.1 Tarsius wallacei
AAAAAGACAACAGCTTGAATCATGTACATGTGAGTCTTATATTTTCATTCACCTTCTGCTATAATTTTAGCAAACTCCTTGGCAACCCAGATTGACTTTGAGGAGAAAAGAGAGGAAGTAGATGTCTCCAGATTCAAAGGAAGGAAATGCCCAGGGTTGTGCTGGAAAATGGTTAAAAAAGGAAGGAGGGAAGGAAGGAAGGAAGGAAGGAAGAAAGGAAGGAAGGTCCTGACTTGTAGTAGTTGCTGATTTCCATGGTGTAAACATTGCCACCATGATCATAATAGTGAGGTCACTGAAAAATGAGTTAGAAAGAAATGTGCACAATTGGCTCTCTTGAGCCAGTATGAATTGACACTACAGCACACCACTGCTATATCCTAGAGACATTTTGTGATGTTGGCAGCTGATCAGTTCATGTAGGAGATTTGCAGATTCCTAAGAGAGTTCCCATGAGTTGCTTTTTAAGACCGAGATCATATACTTGGTTGACTAAGATAACAGTCCAGGCCCAAAGGATATAATATTTGGTATGTATCCCACCCAAAGAATATAAGTTAATATGCTGCTATGTATCCCTATACAAGAATTTTCTAAAATTGCCAACAGTTAACTTGCAATAAGACAACTGTATTTTCATATTATTGTGGCTTTGCAATTCTATCCTTCCAGCATGTCGCTCCTTTTCTCATTTTTCCTCAATTGCTTCTGCTAAAGTGCCACCAGTGCCCTGGCAGTTCCCTGCACACGCTTACACTTTGGGCCCAGGCCTTCGTGCCCCTGCAGGTGCTTTTCTCCCACCCTGAGTGTTCTTCCTCTGCCTCTTTGCCTACCAGCTCCCACTTGCTCCCAGATGCCTCCTATAGGAAGCCTGCTCTGAGTCCTGGGTCTGCCTTCCAGGCATGCATCCCGCCCCATCCCTCCTGCAGTCAGAGCACTTCCTAATCACACCGTCACAGTCTGCCTTCTGTCTCCCCAGCAGGGCTCTGTGCTCCTTTAGGCAAGGGCTCAGTCTTTTTCATTTTGTCTATGCGCCTGGCATGGTACCTAATATATAATAGACATTCAAAATAAATTGCAATGAACGACTAAAAAATACAACTCAGGATTATTTAAAATGCAGCATCTTAAACTAATCATAAGTAGAAAGTTCATTCACTAAATGACCTCCCTTGGGTTTTACAGTACTGTATCCATTTTTATACACTAACTTAATCACACATGTATATGCATTTCTATAAATATAACAGGTGCTGATATTAATACTAGGACAGGGAATAATGAATGTTTATATATATTTTTTGAGTTGGAGTCTCACTCCATCACCCAGGCTGGAGTGCAGTGGCACACTCACAGCCATCCCAGCGTCAACCTGCTGGGCTCTGGCGATCCTTCTGCCTCAGCCTCCAAGTAGCCAGAACTATAGGCGTGTGCTACCAAGCCTGGCTAATTTTTGATTTATTGTAGAGACGAAGTCTCACCAAGTTGCCCGGGCTGGTCTCGAACTCGCTGACTCAGGCAATCCACTCACCTTGGACTCCCAAAGTGCTGGGATTACAGGCTAAGCCATCGAGTCTGGCCATGAATGCATATCTTAAAAGCCTAAGCACAACACAATCTTTGAAACTGCTGTGTGTATGTATATGCATGCATGTGCATGCCATGTTGGAAGTATGAATCCCAGGTGCATGCCTGGAAGGCAGACCCAGGGCTCAGAGCAGGCTTCCTACAGGAGGCATCACTGACTGGAGTTCTGAAGGCCAAGTGGGAGTTGATAGGCAAAGAGGCAGAGGAAGAACACTCATGGTGGGAGAAAAGCACCTGCAGGGGCACCAAGGCCTGGGTCCACAATGTGAGCGTGTGCAGGGAACTGCCAGTGCACTGGTGCCACTTTAGCAGAAGCAAATGATGAAAAATGAGAAAAAGGAGCAACATGATGGAAGGATAGAATTGCAAAGTCACTATAATATTAAAATACAGTTGTCTTATTTCAACCTTGCTAAGACTCTTATCTAATATATATTTTTATCACCTTGGGCTAAAACAGAAACTCCAAATACTGAATGAGAATGAATGGACTCTATTCCTCCCTGTCAGGCTGAGCACAGGGAAGAATCCATTCATCATGGGGCAAAGTGCTAGAAGCTTACTACAACTACATAATGCTAGGCCTAGACTACTGTAGGGGAAGATTTGCAATTCCTGCCCTGTCACCCAGCTGGGTTAGCTAACACCGACTTGGGTTTCAAGATCCAGCTCAAAGGCCACATTCTATGAAGTCTTGCTTGTTCCCTTAAATAAAACTGATCATTTTCATTCCATGTACTTTATACAGATATCTGCCATGAAACCTGTATACTTTATTGCTTTAATAGATAGATTTGTTTTTCTTTCTCATGGTTTTCTTCAAATTCTTCTTTTCCATTGCAGGAAATGTTTTATATTAAGATCCAGTACACATAAATGTGTGTGTATGTATAATTAAACAAAAATTAACATAAATATGTTTATTATATGTGATGTACTGTGACATTTTCTATTTTATTTGTCAGGGACAAGGACCACATTTTATTTTTTCTTTGAATCTCCAATACCTAGCACAATGCTTGACATACAGTGGCACTCAATAAATACTGTTGATAGCACTTTGAAAACACAGACTAATCAAAAGGTAAACACAGACAAGGCCACTATAATATCTGAATGGCTGTATCCTGAGGTGACATGTCAAGGTGCCCTTCTAACTCTAATTAACTCACTGTTCTGAAGAACAAAAAGAAATATGTATGTAGGACCTGACCTCCTGACAATACCTCTTATGTTTGGTTTTGGCAGTCTCTGAAATCTTTCCATGAATTTTCATTAGATTAAGTTATGTCTCAAGTGTCAAGACTGACAGCAGCTGGGCACAATGAACACTGCAGGGTGTGCTGCCTACCCCTTCCTGCCTAGGAAGTCCATATGTTCTTTCCCAAAGAAAGGAGATTAGCACTGATTAGAAAAATGTACACATAGCTGTCCTTGTGGGGAGGGGAAGGGGGAAAAGGGGTTGGAAGAGGGAATATATATACATATATATGTGTGTATGTATACATGGTACCTAACATATACTAGCTGCTCAAAATAAATTGAAATGAATGACTCAAATAAACATACAACTCAAGATTATTTAAAGTACAGCATCTTAAATTAATCCTAAGTAGAAAGTTCATTTACTGAGGAACCTCCCTTGGACTATACAGTGCTGTGTCCATCATACATGAATTTAATCATGTTTCTACAAATTTCTATAAATATAAAAGGTGCTGATACGAGGACAGGTTGTAATAAATGCATATCTCAAGAGCCTAAGCACAAAATCTCCTAAACTGCTGTGTGTGTGTGTGTGTGTGTGTGTGTGTGTGTGTATGCAAAGTTCGAGGTATGAATCCTAGATGTACACATATGTATACACACATAACCATATACATACACATATAATCATATACATATATACATATACACACACATACAAACACATATATGCACATACATACATATAGATACATATCAAGGAAGGAGCCAGCCAGTTGGTAAGTTACCTTGAGCAGACTGATCTTTGTAGAGAGATCAGAATTAGCTCCAGTTATAGGGCTACATCTGGCATGATCAAGTTGCACTCAAAACACACCACATGTTGTTTTAATTATGAAGAAATCTGGAAACCATATTCCAGATTGTGTCAGCTTTCAGAGAGATCACCTACAAGGTGTTCAAAGCTGATAACAAATTCTGAAAAATGAAGGCCAAAGTAGGAATGGAGAAAGAAAACAGGACAGTTTAGCCTCTGGATCAAACAGGGCTCCCACTGCTAATACTCTCAAGCCCACAAAACTAGCTGAAAATATGTCTTTCTGCTTCCTTAACCCTGTTCAAAACTGCAGGGCACAGCTGCTTCACATCCTAGTAATCTATGGACTAACTGCACTTTGTTGGCACAGTATATTTTTAAAGGGTATATTTATTGTTACGTAAGAGTCTGGGAATTTTAGTTCTCATTTTACTTTTTCTTATAGGTCAGACTTAAATACTATAATTTTGAATCAATTATGAGAAAAACAAACATAAGCTGAGATCCACTGTGTGAGGCTGATTAGTTTGGCAAATGGTAGTGGATGCAATTTCCACAGCTGGTGCCCACCCTAAATGCTTTTCTAATGTGTACAAGAAGCTCACTGTCTATTTTATTCACTTTTTGTTGGTGTAATGTTTCTGTTCCAGAAACTTTATGCATGTTTTATGCCTTCTTCCCTGTTAGTCTGTCTGAGCGAATATATTCCTAATATTTAGGGAATAATACCTAACTCATTACTAAATATAAATGGACACTAACAAAATGCTATGTTGATGATGTCAGGGACCCATCAGTAGTAGCAGGCTCTTCAAGGAAATAGCGTGGACCTTCTGGCTCCCAGCCAAGACTACCTAGTGTCAGTTGATCTCTGAATTAAGTATTAAAGGGTGATACCACTACTTATATGAACGTGTGTATTATTCGTCACACAAATATCTACAAGTGTTTGCCACATACTAGCTTCTGGGTTTAGGTCCTGGGGTTATACAAGAGCACAAAACAGATAGATCCTTGCCCTCAAGGAATTTATAGTCGGTGGAGAGACAATCAACTGTTCACACAAATCGCAAAATGGGAGTGATTAAAGCTATGGAGAAAAGGCCTAGAGGGCCAGAAAAGCACAGACGGTGGGACCTGGCCTCATTCTGCATTTGCCTAAAGTGGCAAAATAGCCTTAAAACTAATTATTGATAGTAGCAAAAAACTATTAGTTTTTTTAGACTTGATATTAGTTTGGGGAGTTTTTTTTTTGAGATCTTAGAGCGACACACTCAAATATTTATCATGAAATGATAGAATGTCTTGGATTAACTTCAAAACAATCAAGGGATGAAGACTGGGAGTAGAGCCAGTTTTTTCTTCTTGAAGCTGGGGGTTCAGGTCCATAGGGTTCATTATATGTTTTTCTCTACTTTTGTTTCATGTTTGAAAAGTTCCATAATAAAAAGTTAAAGAAAAACCTTCAGCAGTACTAAATGGAGTACTCATCAAATGGGATGAAAGTCCCGTTTCTACAAGAAAGTAGAAAGCACAACTTCCTCTTGGTGTCTTGCTGTGTCCCCATCCTTCTAGGATCTCCATGTGTTTTCCTTTCTCCCTCCCCTTTCTTATACCCTTACCCACCTCTTCTGTCTTTGAACACTTTATAGGCATCTCTTTTACTTCGACTGAGATTGTTCTATGCAGTATTTCATAGAGGAGTGTGGTTTTCTCACTTATCCCCTTTTCCAAGTCCTCGCTCCTCCTGACATCCACTAAATGCAGTTGTCTAATTGGTACAGATGCCTCTCACTTCTTTCCCTGTGGAGCAATGGTCCTTAGCTGAACCAGGCTCCTTAGCCCTACTCTGACAATCAGAGAAGGGATTGCATACTTGGGCCCTAGCATGACTGCAAGGCATTTCTGCTTCCCTGTGAACTACTTGTGCACCAGAGCATGTAATTGCCTACTTGTCCATGTGAGCGAAAATGTAGATTGGACAATTACATGTGAAGTTTTGAGTGTGGCAACAATAGAAATTCATTAGTTGGGGAGAAGAGAATGACGCATATTTAATTGTTTGGTTCTTTTCCTAAACGGATATTTATTCATATGAAATACCAAGCAGTTTTTTTATTCTAACTAGACTTTTCATAATGTATTGTTCCCACCTTTCTTCAAGAAGTTTCACCTGCTTTAATTCCTAACATAGTTAACTGTTCTCATATACTCTCTGGGAGAAAGTGGGACTGAAGTCTCCTACCTCCAGAAGAACAAATTCAGGCACAGGGAAGATTAATAAACCATCTAAGGTCACCAGGAAAGCCCCCGGATGGGCTGAGAGCACCCCTCTTTCCTCTAACACTTGAGCATGTAATTTACCTGCTGAGCCCATAAGGGTCCTGAGCTGGCTGGCTTTCCTGAGGGTGTGGCAGGCAGGACCTGCATGTCTGTCTCTATTGTTCTGTGCTGTTTACTTGCAGGATGTGAAAGCACAGCATGTAATGTAATACCAGATGTTCTACATGGGAGGAATTTCATAACTCATACCCTTGAGCACGCTGTTTTCTGACTGCACTCGGCTCCTTTAACTGAACACAAAAACGTAAATTTTCTTCCCAAACCACCACCAAGGAGATGTTGTTGGTTCTTTGGTGTCTTTCACTTTTAGCAGAAGCACACATGTAGATGTCTAGTAAAGCATCATGTGGAATCTTCTGATTTTTCAGGCCGGTCCAATCAAAGTGGCCCAGAATGGAACGAAATGTCTCAAGGCCACGGGCTCATGGGCCTGGATTTCAAGGCCTCTACTCACTGATGAGGCCTCACTGCCCATCTCTCCCCAGCTGGTACCCTTTATCCTGGGTGGGCAAGCTGGCTTTCTCTGCTACAGACACTATGCCCCGTGCTTCTGCTTATTTAGTTTTCCCTTCCTGGAATGTTCTATCTCTTCTCTTCCCATTTCTGACTCCTGGCTGAGCTCAGGCCACCTCACACCAGCCTACTGTCCTTGCCCTTCTCTGCACTGCCAGAGGGCAGAGCCTCCACACCATGTAACTTTAGCACGTACCAGAGTGCCTGTGTGTATATGTGCATGTGAGCATACTAGTCCTGACTCCACACTATTCTGCAAGATAACACAGAGTTATCTGAACTCCTTGTGTGGCCTAGGAACAGATGAATGGAGTGATCTGAGCTTTAGTTGAACTTCTCTGAAGAGAAACATCTTTGGTTCTGCTTTCTTCTGTGCTCAATTCCATCTTCTACACAGTCATATGTGATCAATAAATTTAAAAGAAACTGGGTAGAAAGAATGGGGATTTTGTTGACTTGGCTGTCTCTATTAGGGAGGGGGTGGCTATGGATTTCAGTTTGTGGTCTAAGTTGCTGCATGAGGCAGAATATCGCACAAATCTTGGTTTACTCACAGTCTACCATGACATTTTGCTGCAGCAGCCAGTACTGCTCTGGAGGCCACGGGAACACTGACCTCTGTTGAAATGCTCTCTGGCCCATCTCTCTTGCGGCTCTCTTGACCTCCTCTGGAACTGCATCTTTCTCGGCATCAGAGATCTGGTATACTGTATGGCCTGCATCCAGCCGGTAAGGACCTCCTTTGCCACCCAGACCTGCTGTGTCTCTTCCACCTGGAAGAAAAACATGGAGATTCAGATGATAAGTCTGAACTTGACCATAAAACAAAAGTCAGACTGTGGATTTAAGACTGTCTCATGATTTATGTTAATAATACTTAACTAGTAGTTAATTATTCAAATGACCTTCTTCTAGAAACGAAGGTGTTCTCTGTTTAGGATGCTTTTCCTTTTCTCCATCCATCTAAATTCAACCTCTGTTCCAAAGCTCAGTCCAACTTCTATGATACCTTAGCTGATGCCTCTGTCTTACAGAGGTCAATATTTTGTTTACTGTTTGTCACCTTTTAATATTTAGTTTTGTTTTTTCTCACCAACGATATGATGGATGGGATCATATTTTATTTATCTTTGCAACTCTGCACCTTTAAGAATGGCTTGGATATCATAGATACTTTGTATATACTTGCTAATTAAATAAGCAACTCATCTCTTTCCTCACGTTACCTTATGCATGTAGTATCTAGAGACAGTTAGATTACAAATACTGTTTCTTCTGTTTTGCAAATTACAAAAATGATGCAATGGGAGATTAAATAAACTACTCATGACCTCATATCACTGGCTTAAACAAGATTAGAAGCCAATTATTATACAAATTTTGACTTTTTGCTTTGAACAATATACAACAGATAAACATCACAGGCTTCAGAATGTCTTTTAATATAAATGCAAGTTTACATGCTTATAAGCATACATTATGTATTATTATATAATCTGTTCACGTTATAAATATAAATCAAATGCCTATAAGGCCAGATGAGTCATATTATAAGTGGTGGGGACACTGGCTAGCTAGAGAGGATTTACTTTGTCTAAATACACCCAAATTCAAGTTGTTTTAAAACACTACACAAAGAAAAAAGTACATCTATTGGCTGGATTTGGCCTTTGAGTTATCAGTTTACAATGACAGAATACTAGTAATACATACCAGTTTCTCTTCTTCATTCATACATAACTTGAGAACTTAGAAGAGAATCCACTATTTGAGAGGTAGTGTAGTATAGTATACTATACTCATATCATACAGTTAAGCCAGATAGCCCTAGATTGAATCCTGGCTCCAACTCACTAGTCATTTGTCTTTGAGGAATTATTTAACTTCTTTGTGTCTCAGTCTCCTCATCTACAAAATGGGGATACTAATATTATTTATTTTATGGGACTGCCATGAAGCTAAACTGCTTAGAACAGTATCTAGAACATAATAAAAGCTATATAAGGGACCAGTTTTACTATTATTATTTAAACAACTTCTAGTAACATAGAAACAAGCAATTCCTAGTTTCATAAAGTGGAAAATCTGAAAGCTTTTAGACTTGGGTTAGGCTATGTTACATTTTTCCCCCTCTCCCCTGAGCTTTAGTTGGTCTAATAAAACTAAAAATGAGAACTCAGCATGAACTGCTTTCCTATGAAAGTCAAGGTAGGTCATTTCCTTTTGGGAAATACCATGAGAATGGCCTATCAATTACAGTATTTTTTATCTTTTGATTGGGGCATATCTTATTTCATTTTTACTTAGAAGTAAGTGGTGGAAAATTCCTTCTGTGATTCCTGGCTCTCACTCATAGTCAGCCTGTAGGCAGAGGCCAGCAGGAACTGGGTAATGTCACTGAGCTGCAGGTGGAAAGGCTGTTTCTGGGACCTGACTCCTTTTCTACTGGAGGTTATCTTTAGTTATGGGTGGATCATGAATTAGAGCGTAAAGCTTCCTAGGCACTGACATACATCATTTTGGTGAAAGAAGGAAAATGATGATGCTGTTAGAGGCTGGTGTGAGTGACAGCCACATGAGTCACAGGGCCCTAGGGAAAGTCACACAGGGTAGAGAGGGCAGGAGGAGAGAGTTCTCCATGATCTCTACTCTCTGGAACCTTTAACTTGTACTACTTAGAGGAAAATATTTACCAGGAGTTCTACCACTTGCAAGGCATAATCTTTTTTTAAAATTTCATTTATTTGCTTTATTTTAAAGATGTGGAGTACAATTCAGGGTTAGGTATACAGATACTCATTATGCAGGTACCCTTGTTGATAAAGTGTGCCCCTCCCTCCCCTGGCAGGCTCCCTCAACTGCCAATCCCACCCTCCCTCCTCAAGGCATAATCTTATAGCTAAGCTTGCGCATCCCAAACCAGTTCAGAACATAAGGCGGACGATGGACAATGGAGGGGCTTTGGTGGAGAAAAGGGAATCAAGTGACTTGTTGGGCCACAGTTGGAGTTCCATGTAGACAATTCTGAAGGAGAAGAATGGCACAGAGAAAAAAAGAAATTGAAGCCAAGGAGGCTTGACTAACTGAAAAATAAGAGGCCAGGGGAAGCAGATCCAAAGTCTTCAGTCTGGGCAGAAATGTGAGCGAGTAGATTCAAGTGAGGAACAAGGAAGAACTTTCACTCCAGGGTAGTCCACTGCTGGGAAACCTCCATCTGGCCAGCTCATTTCACAGTGCATTCCATATGGATTAAATCTTGTTGGCTTGACACTAACTTCCAGATCAAAGGACATTTCTAAAAATAACCTTACTTTAAAACTTTTGCTTGATGAATAAACAGAGCAGGCAAGAAGTCCACAGGCCTATTTGATGGCACATTGTCTCAGCACAGAAACCCATTTCCTCCCCAGGCTGTCAAGGCCAAGAGGCGCAGACCATCCTGAGGGAAGGTGAAGTCCAGAGCCTGTGCCAGCACTCCTTATGGCTGAGATAAGCTCAGACAGTGCACGCACAGTCTGGCCCTATTCCTGTGGCCCAGCAGATGTGTCTGCCCCAGCTGCTGCAGAGGAAAAAGGAAGACGGCAGTCCTGGGAACAATGCTCTGAGGGGGCAGCCAAGAGGAAGGAATGGGCCACAACCATCAGTTCAAACCTCAACCAGCTCTCTTATCTCAGAATCTCGCATCCTCAACACCCTCACTTCTAAGATGTGGAAGACAAGGACCATTTCTTTTCAAAGTCAGTTGCTCAAAAAAAGAATTTACTGTAGATTTCGGACGTGGTCCCAAGGTCATGGAGTTTAAAAGAAGGGATTAACATGTGAATGAATACATTCTTCATGCCAGGCACTATGCTGTTTTACAATCATAATCTCATTTAATCCTTGCCACAACCCTGTGAGGCAATTAGTATTATCTCCCTGTTACTGAGGAAGCAACTCTGGGAGGGCTAGAAGGGTGTTAGGTCATGGGGCGGCAGAGTCTGTGGGACTCCAAGTGCCAGGCTCTTTGCATGTTTTCATGTCATGCTGGGGCAGAGGGCAAGAACACAGTCCAACTGAGTAACAGGGCAGGCTGAGAAGGAGAGCTGGTCCCTGAGCCTTCTCGGGAGTGGCGCGCAGGCCTGATGGTCTTGTGAAGGCTCAGGAAGCCATGCCCAGGAGAATGCCGGTGCTACCAACCTGTTCCGCCAGCCCAAGTATTGCCGCCCACGTGAGGCGTGTTGTCCGGGTCCTCCTTCCCATGTTTGGGGGAGCTCACGTCTTCACCACTATCTCTGTTGATTGTTATCTAAAAATGAAGAATTGAGATATTATCACTATTCTGTGACCAATACCAGGAACTGCATGACAGAGAAAATAACTCATTTCTTCCATGTCCTAAAGGTATCACATAACCTCAGGCTGCAGGACGTGATCAATGCTGTATTTGGCAAAAAAATTCCATCAGACTTATCATGCTTAGTTGGAAAGAAGATGAATTTAATTTTTTAAAAAATTCTTTAAAAAAAAGAAAAGGAGCTGGACTGGGTTTCAGCTTCAGAATTCTCCTGGTGCAGAACATGCTGGGAACATTTACAAAAGACACGAGACCCACCAGACGCAGGGAAAATGGATCTCACCATGGACATTTTCCCAGTGGATTAAGAGGATAACCACCAAGTGGATCTGGCTGAGTCAGTATACATATATGTACCCATTTCGCTTTCAAAGAAATCCCACTACTCTGAGAAATGCCCTTTCATATAAAACATATGGAAAAGAAAAACAAAAAATATACATATGTGTGCCTCAGTTATAGATTTATGTCGTATATACCCACATATACTAAAAACTGCTTATTTATTTTTTGGACCCACTCCAATTTTATTATGGTATCTTGTAGCTTTCCTAAAGCATTCATATTTTAAAATAGATTTACTATTCCTGCAATTCAAACAGAATAAGGGGCACGTTAGCCCTCCTCTGTGAGAGCCTGTAGTTCACTGGTCCCTGTTTCATTTGGTAGAGTCACCAGAAAGACTGATAGGCATACAGGAATTCCAGTCTTCATTATCATCTCGGTAGATACTACCCCACAGCTAAAAGAACTCAGTGCATTCACTTTTCATGTACTGTGTGAGTCACTCTCTAAGGGAATAATTTTCAGGAAGGATATGTGTTCAAATAAGACTTATAGAAAACATACTGGCAGTAGTACCAGTGAAGAGTACCACGGGGCCTCCAAAGCCATGAGGGGCTGGTCCCTGCCCTCAAGTTGCTTGCCATGGAACAGAGGAGCTTTCAAGGAGCTGGAAGTCAGTCTTTAGCGCTAACCCATTCCATATTTGTATGCAGGTTTTTCATTCTTGTTACTGGGATTAATGAAGGTATGTAAGTAATTTAAGGGCTTTACAAAATGGTCATTAAGAATAAAAATCAACATAATGTCCACTGTCTTATGTCCAGATGGGTTTCATTTCAAATGTTATGTTATTGAAAAGAGATTTTAATAAGCCAGATTTTTCTGCAAATAACTTTGGTAGCATTAACAAAATTCTTGCCATAACTTCAAAATACTCCAAGAAAGTTTAGCAGTCAGAACATGATAATTGATATAAATTCCACTCACATAATCATGCTCTAAAAATAGGTGAAAATAATTTTTTTCTCCTTTTTTCTTAAACTAGGCAGAATAAGTAGGAACACTTACAGCACAAATGAACATTTTAAATACTTTTCCCCAACATGGAAGCACCCTACTGGCTGTCAAAAGTGGACTGGATAAAGCCAATGTGGTGCATATATATGATGGAGTATTATGCAGCCATAGAGAAGAACAAAATCATGGACTTCACAGCAAATTAGATGGAGTTGGAGACCATCATACTTAGTGACCTGTCACAGAAACAAAGAAATGAATATTGTATGTTCTTGCTCATAAATGGGACCTGAACATTAATCACATTAGCATAAGGGAGAGATTGGCAGTTGCTGGACACTACCAGGGGAGGAAGGGGGAACAAGTAACAATACACAGGGTACCTGGTCCCAACCAGGGGAAGTGAGGGCCAGTTACAGGCCCAAACTTCACCTGCAAGCAGCCTACCTGTGTAGTTAATCCTTACTTGTATCCCATATCTCTATAATAAAATAAAATTTAAAAATAAATACTAAAAAATAAAATACTTTCCTAAAAGTGGCTACCACTTTCCAACTTGTTCATAGATAGTGTAAAAGATAAGCAGTAAATTAAAGTGTGAGCTGGCTATAGGAATTCTGGAAGAATACCAATCAATACAATGTTCTGTGTTGATCGAAATGTTTATATTTGTGGTGTCCAACATGGTCGCCACTAGCCATTAGCTCAATATGGTTGCAAGCTCTTGAAACGTAGCTTGTGTGACTGAGGACTTGAATTTTAAATTTTATTTTGTTAACTAAAATTTTTGTTTAAACACATGGCTAGGCTATTTCACTGGACAGCATGACTCAGGGACAAACTTGCCTAAGACCTGGAGAACTATCTGGAGATCTTCATGGCCCCGTATAGATGTTCTCCATGAGAAATGAGAAAAAACAGGAACATTTCAAAATTGGGATATGGTTTAATTATTTTGCTAATTTAAGAAATCTATATAAAGGCATAACTACACTTTGTCAACAAACAGAATAGAACTTACCTATGGAGATACATTTTTTTACAATAAGATAATACACTTATTTTTTAAACATAAAAATATACTTATTACAGTAATGCTGCCACTACCCTCAAAGACTTCTGGATTGCTTCTAGAAAAATCTTCAGAATCCATGACAGGTTCTTATTAAATATCTTTGATAGTAGTGTTTACATATTCTTTAAAAACGGATTTGATTTTTAACAAACACCCAAATGTTGCTTGGAGTTGACTTCCACTGTGAGCTATTTGCTCATGTTTTATATAACCTCTGGCAGGTCAATTTCTCTGGGCTTCAACTTTCTCATCAGGAACTAAGGGGGTACAACTAAATGATTTCTGCCATTATACCCAGCTTTGACATGCTGTGACTGATTCAATAATTCCAAATCTGGTAAATAAGGTGATCAAGCTAGGGTTTTCATCAAAACCAGCTACAATTATACAGTAATGAGACACATGATGGTCCCTGACTTATAATAGTTCAACTTATAACTTTTCAACTTTCTTGTGGTATGAAAGCAATATGCCTTCAGTAGAAATCATACTTCAAGTATCCACACAGTCATTCTGCTTTTCACTTTCAGTATAATACTCAATGAATTACTGGGATATTCAACACTTTATTATAAAACAGGCTTTGTGTTAGATAATTTTGCCCCACTGAGCATATGTAAGGTAAGCCAGGTTAAGATATGATGCCCTGTAGGTCAGCTGTATTAAATACTTTTTCAACTTATGATATTTCCAGCTTACGATGGGTTTATCAGGATGGAACCCCACTGTAAATCAAGGAACATCTGTAGTTTGCTTATAAGGTTCATGACTCTTTCACAGGCCTATTCTATAACAGAAGGTCCAAGAATGGTCTAAGCAATGATAGAATTATTAGAAGAACTGGTCTGAGCATCATTCTTCACTATGGAGGGCATGTGTGTGTATTCTGGTACATTGTTTACAAATAAGTTAAACAACTTAAGAGGTATGAAAGGCAAGTTCCCATGTGTCTACTAACTTTACTTTCATCAAATATTAGTTATCTCCTTCAGACATTTCACACATCCACTTATGCTACTGTAAGATAACAGCCTTTTAAGAATAAGTGCTAAAAATGATGGCTTAAGGCAAAAGAAAAGACCCCTCAAATAGCCTCTCTCAATTACCTGTGAAATTCCACTTTCAAAGTTGGGAAGACACTTATGATAGCCACCAGGGAAGCAGAAAACAGGCGATACAATTTCTGGACTGAGAGGAACTGGTATACTCTTTGCCACCTGTGTGTCTTGCTGGGCTGTCTGCTAGGACGCGGGCTGCTCATGTCACCAACAATTGGGGGACTCCACACCAGCCCCAAATGGGAGCCCAGACATACTTCAAAGCGGACAGATTCTTAACAAAAATAAACACCAGCCCAAACCTGATTTATTCTGGAGAAATACATACCATAAAATTCTATCAATGTTTAATTAAAAGCAAGGCATTTGGGAAGTCTATCTAATTTTGTGTCATTGTGGATGCCACTACTCTCACAATGTAGGTCAATCAATATACTCTAGGTGGATGGGAGGAGTTCATTATCTGCCAAGAGGCTTTCAAAGGCATCTCTTTAGGACATCTCTTACATGAACTGGCAATGATTCACAAAAGGTACAAGGCAGGAAGTCTAGGACAGGACAGAAACTGAAACAGATACCTGGAAAGGACTATCATTTGAGGAATCTTGTTTCCTGGGGACAGACAGGTGTTATAGAGCCATTCAGAATGTTGATAAGCTGTTGTTTGCTTTCATGTACATGTTGAGAAGCAGTTGGAATATATTTCTTTTGAGAGCTGTTTTCATCTAAAAGAGCTCGAGTAAGTCATCCCAATTACTAAAATAGACACTACTGCATTCACTTAAAGGGATCAAAATTTCCCCTAATCAGAAAATATTATGGCCCCTTATAAATTTTGATGCAACTTTATGCAAAGACCCTGAGTTGCTCACAGCCGTCACACTCTACTTTCTTTTGGATAAGAGTGTGTAATCCTAACAATCATTATCCTCTTACATATGAATTAAAATGGAAAAACCACGGATCTTGTAAATTACAACTCATAAAAATGTTCCAGAGTAAAGCCAGCACAGGGAAAGGACATGACTCATTGCAGCCCTGTAATTCCAGGCACAGCCCATGTATTTTAAGCTCCTCCTTGAGCTCATGATTTTTAAAAGTAAAATGATATAAATAGCCAGAATATAATCCTGAAAGAAAAGTTAGCCCTTAGAGGTATGACTGGACAACACAGCTGGAGACTAGGTGTGGTGCCGCTGACATTTCTGGTTGCCCATCCCACATCTATTCCCTCTTTCTTCCTTTTAAACAGAAATCAAGTGTATCAGGGTTGGTTGGAATCAAGCCCGGTAATTCCATTGCCCTGTGCTGGTGACTGGCCCTGGGAAGGCCATGTGACCTGAGCAATCTGCCAGATTGTGAGAAGAGCGTCTCACTGTCTTCTTGCTTGGGACAAAGGTGAGTGGGGATGTGAGGCATAGGGCTATAGCCTCCACTTGGTGACTACATGGCAACAAGAAGGTGTGGCAGATTGGAAGAATGGAAAAGTTCATGCCCCAATGACATTGTTGAGTTGCTGAACTAGTCCTGGAGTCACCTATCTCTGATCTACATAAGTAAATTATAAATGTCTTTTAGCTTAAGCCATAGTTAGATGAATTTTTTACTACTTGGGGTCAACTGCACGCAAATGAATTTATCCATGGAAAGGGCTGAATGAGAGACAGCAGGACAGAAGCTGTTATCTTGACCTTTTTGAGAAAGTCTCATTTCTCACAAGAAGACAGGCTTTGAATTTTCTGACATTGAAAACTGTCATAATGGTAGCACGGAAATCACACTGATTACAGTTGCCTACTATCTTCTTGATTGAATAACAGGCCATTGAATGTATTCATTTACTCATTCTCTTACACAAACATTCCGGTACATGTTTATAGTACATCTACTATTCAATGGGATACAGAGATGCATGAAACAGAACCTTTGATTCTGGGGACATTGTATAAGGGGAGAAAAAATCACAGCAGAGGGTGATACAGGCCATAGTAAGGTACTGAACAGATCTGCTGAAAATCTAGTATTGTCTGAGATTCCTCTCACCCACAGGTTAGAAATTTCTTTCATAGATATGGATAAAATAAAAGTCGCATGAACATGTCCCTAGGAATGATGGTCTTTCATATGAAGTCAGCTGGTTAAAAACAACAAAGCTGACCACCACCCAGTTTTCATAAATAACCTGTGTCTTCTATAATGATAATGCATGACAAAAACATCTTTGTCCCATAGGTAGCTTCCATGTGTCTGACTTTAATTTCTTGCAAGCCATCAAATAAGCAATTTATCTTCAGTTCTCCCCTGGCTTGATGGTGATATTTGCTTTCAAATATTCAATAACCTTCTGTTCTCTTTAATACTTCACCACCCTTAAAAAGCATCTGACTTTTGGTCACTCATGGCCACAAATTAAACTGTTACTGATATTCACTCAGACTAAATAATTAGCCCTAGAGGGCATTCATATTTTAAGTGCCCTCGTTACTAATTTAAAAATAAAGTCTTTTCCACCTTGTCAGAAAGTCTAGAAATCAACAAGCAGAGAAAGGTAGTGGGATGGGGTGGGGGCATATGAGTCCTACTTCCTGGTCCTGAAGACACATGCCTACTAGGGTGACTTGTGATGTAACAGGTGAGAAGTAGAACGAATAGTCCATGGCCTGTCCTGTAGAAGCCCTGTCTTCTGGTGCAGAAATGGTTCCTTTCCTTTCTCATGGGTTTCTTCAAGCCAACCAGCAGCCCCTCCCTCCTGACTTTAGGCTGGACCCCTTTGCCCATCTCCCCAAACTCAACCCAACTCAGTCTTACCCTCTTCCTTTCTGCTTGAATACTCCTAGAGGTTTACATATATTTTGACTTCTGGCACAAATGATGTGTTTAATAAATATTTTAAAATAAGAAACCAAAAACACCCCCTTCCCTTCTATCTAGATGTTCTAGAACAACACATACCTGTACGCATCCTCTGTTATCTCTCTGCCTGAAGAACTTTCTCTTTGGAATGACTTTCTTTACTAAGAGCCAAGACTATGCAACAAAAACATCCAGTTCAATTAAAATGAGAAAAATTTTGTAGATTTCACAGACTTCCGCTAAAAAGAGGACAAAATATCAGTTTAATAGTATTTTACTCTACCTTGTATCATCTGATGTAGTAGTTGGCACAGTGGCATCTACATACAGACTTGTATATCATAGGTGCTTGGTAAATATGTTTTGTTTTCTTTTTTTTGGTCAGGGTCTCACTCTGTGGTCCAGGCTGTAGTGCAGTGGCATGATCATGGCTTACTACAGCCTCAAACTCCTGGGTTCAAGCAATCCTCTTGCCTCAGCCTCCTGACTAGTTGGGACTGTAGGTGTGCACCACCACCATGTCTCGCTAATTTTTTAGAGATGAGGTCTTGCATGTTGCCCAGGCTAGTCTCGAACTCCTGGGATCAAGCAGTCCTCCCACCTCAATCTCCCAAAGTGCTGAGATTACAGGCATGAGCCACTGTATCTGGCCCATAAATATGTATTAAATCCATGAGTAGGAGATTGCTCAGCAACAGAACACTAAGAGTTTAATCTTCTGTGTACAATCTTCTCTAAAAGAAGCTGTCATCTGGGTGACTGACGGGACACTTTCTGGCTCTGCCTGTCAGCCCGTAACTGGCACACAGCGGGGTCACAGGTTGTCAGACAACCATCTTCTAACAGAGGCAGGAACACATGTCCCCGTTGGCTCTTGGTTGTTCTTTAAATCCTGATCCTGTGTCACCCTCAGCTTGACTTTGATCCCTACTGTGGATGCAGCTCAGTTAGTTTTGGGCCAAACCCCCACTGGCCCCTGGATGGACTTCCTGCCAGTCTTTGAGTCTATGGATGATGGCCTCTCTCCTTGCTTCCTGCTCCAAACAGAGGTGTCCAAAATAAAATTACAGGTTTACAGGAGTCATCCAGAGCAATGGGGTACTAAGAGTACCTTATTTATTCATTCTCTCTCTTTTGTTCAAATACAAATAGGAAATAAAAGTTGAAGAAGATTTTTGGAAAATCTGGGACTATGGAATGCAGAATGATGGAATCAAGAGGATGACTCATGGGTTAAGATGCTACACTTTATAAACAAATCTTTAAGGGAAATCAAATGTTGTTATCATTGTGTATAGGTGAGTGTCAAAAACAAATGTTAAAAAAACCACAAATAATTGGCATGGCTACAGTTTGCTGGCACAGAGATGCACCCCTCCTGCTGCCTCCTCATGGGTGCGCACTCTGGATTCCAGACACACACACACATGAACAACTGTTAATCAGATTCAGAAACAGCAGGGGTGGGGCCAGCTGTCAGGTCTTTATATAGTCTACCCTTTCTATTTTTGCCTCTTTTATTTTTCAGAGCCTATGTTCAACGCTAGGGTAAATTAAAGCCCAGCCACCAGGCCTCCAGAGCCAAGGAAAAAGTCAGCAAAGCAAACAGCTATGGCGAATAGCGTGCCAATGCTTTGGGTTTTTTACATAGAAGGTGGCCCTGGCAAGAGACATTTAATACAGTGTACTTTTATCATTACTGAAGCTAAATGATCTCTCACGGCATTTCTTGGCCAGGTGACTTCAATCTTATCCTGAAGTCTTGTGGTTTCCCCCAAATATTTGGCAATCATAAAAACGATTCTGCTTTCTATGCCAACAGACTTCTCAGAGGTGCTGAGAGTAGCTAGGAAAAGGAAGAGTGGGTAGGAAAGTCATTCCTACCACCACAGTGGGTAGAAGCAAAAGAGGGTTTTAATATGAGCCAGATTCTAAAGATTCTTGGAAGCACCTACAACAACTACATGCAAAAGAATTTAGCATAGGGAATTCTCTTCTGCAAATAGGAACGCTAAATGAATCAGAGGAGGACAGGTCATGACAGCATCATCCCTGTGGAGAGGCATTTTCAGCATCAAACCTTGGCAACTGGTTTTTCCATAATCTTTGTTTCTAGTGACCACATTATGCCACTCCCCATCATTTCTTCCAGGTATGCTTCATACAGCTTTTGGTTCACCATCTCAGTCTATGAGAATGTTTATGAATCCGTTGCTTACTGATGTGTACCCTGTGTCTCCTCAACTATTTCCTCAAGGTACGTGGAATTCCTGTAAAACCTGAGCTGGAACATCCAGTGACAACAATCTTCCTTTGTTTCCAACAGATTCAGCACTGTCACTTACATAGTTTGGACAGTCACTGTGGGTCAAAACTATTAATCAGAATTCAAAATAATGACATAAGGAGAAGCCATAGAGAAAGAAGCAAACTATTGCACACACACAACTCAGGATAAGGTCGTACGTACATCACTCAGTAGCTGAGAGCATGTATGGTTTTGTGCCTTGAGGCTCACTGCATGAGGGAAACTTCCAGGTAGCTGCACTAGCTCAAATGGGCTCAGAGTACAAAACAGCACTTAGAGAAGGGGCAAAATTCACACATTAAGTAACTCTAATGTACATCTTTATTATAGCACATTTCTGTATGTGTGTGTGTATATATACACACACATATATACACATGTGTGTATACACACACACACACACACACACATATCCATACCCACACAATTTTTATTGAAGAAAACATTTCAGTGATAAATTGTATTGCAATGAATTGGAGCTATGAGGTACGTAGGAAGATGTTGTTAGACATATAAACTGGCATTGAATCTAGATATGACCACCCAGAGGGTGGGACTGAGTCTTCTTTCTATCATCTCCAGTATCTGGCATAGTCTTGGTACATCACAGAAGCTCAGGAGATGTCTGGTAACTAAATGAATGACTGTATGATTGCCATTACCGCTGCAGGCATGCCAAAGTGGCAGAAGCCTGATAACTGCTCTCTTGGAACTTACAGGGGCAAGTCAGAAAACAGGATGTTTGGGGTAGGAGAAAAGAATACTATTGGAGCTCACTTTGTGAAACATTCTTTTAGTTTTAGGTTTGAAAGCTGTTACTATTTGAGCAACAAATTTAAAACACTAAATACCAATGAAAAAGCATTCTGATTCAGTTTAGGGCACAACTGATTACGTTATGTATCACTGATATTGAGCTATGTGGTAATTAGAAACAAACAATTCATGTAATGACTAATTAGATGAGATTGGGTGCATTCAGGGTGGTATAGCCATAGAAGTGACTGTAATTAATCAGGCATTTATATTATCAAATATAGGCGAGTTGGGCATTGTCGCCTTTGTGCTAGTTTTTCAGTTCCTTTAACAGTATAAATCTCTGTTTCGCATTTATACCCTGAAAAATCTTACTTCTAAAAAGACCAAAGATCTTGATGCCTTTCCAACAAGTTCCCCGCCTCTGCCTCCTTTGGCATCCCTCCTCCCCACACTCCGTCCTACTCATCTCCCTCTGTGTCCCGCTTGAGAATTCCTTTAGCAGTGCCAGTCTCGGGAGGCCTGGGAGATAGAGCACTTGAGGGTGTCCAGGCTTTGGGACATGGCTCTCTATGAGCCATGGCATGGTCACTAGGGGATCCCACAGAGGGAGAGGAGAGAGCACAACGTAAAGAGACTTGAGATTAACCCAGGACCTTGGGGCTGAACCGGAGTGACAGGTGGCAGAAAGACCTTCGGTACCTGCCCAGTGTTGGCACTCTTTTATTTTGTTATTATGATTCTTTATGACACTCAGCAATTTTTCATGTCTGTCTCCTTTCACTGACATCCTTGTCCTCTAGGACCTAACAGTAGAATGTTTAGTTGTGAAGCCATGCGAGGTGGCTGAGCAGAACCCTGTTTTTCAGAAGCACACTTTATATCCCACCTTTGACTTATTTTGGCATGTCAACGTCATTTTTAGGGATTAAGAAGTTTAACATGAATAGGGAATAAGGTTAGGCATCTGTAAGAGACAGATTTCAAATAAAGGAAAAGTGCCCAAGAGAAATTAGCCGTGTTTGAGATGGAGGGTTATAGCAGAGACAGCACTGAGCTATAAGTTGAAACCTGAATCTCAGCCCAGAGTGGCCCTGACTCTCTGTATGAGGCTAGAAAAGTTATTGAACCTTTCTGGGCCTTAGTTTTTTCATGTCCAAAATGAAAAATCAGACTAAATACTTTATGGCTCTAAATTCTTTACTTGGACCCTTGTATACATTTATTTCAGTTCTAGTCTACAAACCACCAGGGATCAATATCAGTAAAATGAAAGTTAAGTTTAAAGACTATTTTGATAATTATGTAAAAGTTAGGCTTGTCTTCAAATTGTTTCACTAAGATTTTAAAATTAAAAATTTTTTTGAGAGGCGGTTTTGTGTCACAGAAAAGCCCTTTTACTGGGAATTAGAAGACTGGCTTTTGATCCTGGGTCTGGTGCTAACTAGCGAACAGGTTGTGGCCCAAATGACTTACTTTTTGTTAGCTGCCTTTGCCTAGAAAATGTGGGGAACAGCTGGCAGAAATGTATTTCAAGCAAACTACCTGGCTCTGCCAATTGATAATATTTTACCTAGTTATCGTAATTTTTAAACTGAGCACTGGTCTAGCCAAAATTTCACTATAAATTTACTGGGGGAAGTGTGTATCAACCACTGGCATAGGGAATAAGAACAGGGAGATATTATGCATGGATCATATAGTACAGATGGAAAAGTGAAAAAGAGCTAAATCCTGAACGTCTATGGTTGAAGTAAATTGATAATTCCACAAAGAGAAAAATCAAGAAGAAACATAAATATGCTATTTAGAGATATTGGGGCAAAAAAATCAGTAAAAACAATTGAAAGTGATGACCTCTGACTTATTTTTCATAACAAGTCTTATAAACTTAATTTTTAAAACTATGTACACATAACTTAGATAAGCCTTCAGATGCTTCCCTTTCTTCCTTGCCTGCCAGACTGCCTACTTGACTGACGTTTATTCAACAAGTCCTGGCTGTGAGTCAGGTACTCTGCTAGATGCTAAGGATACGAAGTCCAATGAGACCTACTTCTGTACTTCAATGGAGGGCTGGGAGGGGTTCTGTACTCATTAATCAGTGCAGAGAATGGGTGGAGTCTCTGGCCAGGGGTCAACACAATATGGTAGTGGAGCAAACTGGAAGGGCTCCTAACCCACGTTGGAGTCAGGACAACAGTCAGGGAAGGAAAGCTTCCTGGAAGGGGCAATGCCCAACAGAAATCCTGAAGGAAAAGTACAAGTTAGTGCAGGAGGCAGAAAGAATAGTGGGGGGTGGGGGGTGGGGTGGGGGAGAGGGTGCTCAGTTGAAAACAAAAATATTAAGTGATAGCTACGTTAAGAACCCTTAGCCTGTGTTCATACAGTTCTTGTTACAGCACCCAGAATAATCAATGTGTACAATACCCATTCATCAAGGTTTATGACAACAAAATAACTCATCCTAAAATCCAAACATTCTGCCAAGTCAAAGTAGAACAAACTAATCAGAGCACACAGAGGTTTATGTGAAAATGCCAATAACCAGAGAAGAAATAAGGGCTCACCACTGCTGAATTTATTCTCCTTATTGAAGAAAATCAGGGAGAAATACATTATCATTATGCTATGGGTTTGCCAATAATTAATCAGTATGTACATTTATGACAAACAGATAAACAATCCAACTTAGTCTGGATTTTTATTATATAAAATTCTTCCTCCCTGCCTTCTCCTACAATTATGTGTGTTATGTTATGTTATGTTATGTTATGTGTTTTAACAGTACGCACTGCAGTTGTTATTGTTGTTTGTCTCTCTCTTTTTAAAAAGTATTTATTTATTTATTTATCTATTTATTTATTTATTTTTGAGTTGGAGTCTCCGTTGCCCAGGCTGGAGTGCAGTGGCATGCTCACAGTCACTCCAGCATCGACCTGCTGGGCTCAGGCGATCCTTCCGCCTCAGCCTTCCAAGTAGCCGGAACCACAGGCACACACTACCATGCCTGGCTAATTTTTTGATTTATCGTAGAGATAAGTTCTCACCAAATTGTGGAGCCTGGGCTCCACAAAGAGGCCTCAAAGCAGTGGGCTTAAGCAATCCCCTCACCTTGGCTTCCCAAAGTGCTGGGATTACAGGCTTGAGTCACCGCGCCCAGCCTCTCTCTTTTTAAACACAATCTCAGTTTCTAAATATAATTTTACTGCAACAATCCTAAAATTGCGAAGTAGCATCATGAATGTGGCCTAGAAATCAGGTGACTTGAGTTCTGTCATTATGAACTACGAAAGCTTGCATAAGATTCAAACTCTTGGAACCTCGGTATTCTCATTTCTTAGTCAGAACATTTGCCCTCATGGAGTTATTGCGAATTCAGATAGGAAACAAACTAGTGTGTGACTCTAGAAAAAGTACTTCAACTATTTGGATTTCAGTTTATGCATCTACAGAATGAAGGGGGCTATACTCAGACATGATCCCTATGTCACTTCTAGCTTGAAACCTGTTTATATCTGTGTAAAGATGGTTTCAGAAAATGTAAAGTCCATTCAAATATGTGATGCATTAAAGACATCATTAAATAAAACAGAATAAAGGGAAAGCCTGTTCTATTTTATTTTACTATTTGGTTTTGTAAACTATTTTCTACAACTATTTTATTTGTTAATGTACTTTACAACCAGCAACCACCTGAAACCATGGAAGTGAATACAACTGCCTGAAATAAGGATTTAGAGGAAAAAAAGGGCTCAAGAGAGAAATTAATCAACAAAGGAGGCTGAAAAGAAGCAGGCAAGAAAGGAAGGAGGTAAGCTGGGAGGAGACTGAGATAACCATGGAAGCCAAGGGAAGCCTGGGCTCCACAAAGAGGGAGTGTGCTGAGTTAGTGCCACTCAGGGTCAATAAGATGATGACTGAAAAGGGACCACTGAACTGAGCAACACTGAGGTCACTTGTGACATTAGCAAGAGCAATTCTATGGATGAGGAGGAGGGACCTGAAACCCTATTGGAAAGAGAGGTGAGGGAACAGAGGTCTGAAAGTGGAGTCAGTGCATGTAGATAATTTAAGAAGTCTTACTGAAAGGAATTCGAGTTCTATGATTTAGACTCAGAGTAATAGGAGGTAAAATCTGCAGGTTCAGAAAATATTACAGCATGTTTAAATGCTGATGGGGAGGGTCCAGAAGGAAGAGAGAATGAGATAACTGAGAAAAAGGAGTCAAAGGATGAAGTCAAGTGCCTGAGCAGGTGGAGGGAGAAAGGCCTTTGACAGGTGATGAGGGGAAGCTGGTTCATTTGCAGGTGGGCTGGTGGAACTAACTTGGGAAGTCAAAGCCTCTCCCTTCTGGTAACTTCTCTTTTCTTTAGGAAGCATGAGATTAGAACATGTCTGACAATGTGGGTGTGAGTGGTTTGAAGTCTGAAGAAAGTAGAGACTGCACGAAAGTCATAATGGAGATTAGGCTTAAAAGACTTTTTCATTGCAAAAAGATTTAAAAATTTCCAAACATTTTCCCTTTAATGAAAGTTTTGAGGAGCATAGCCATCCGTTTGAAGATTATTCAGTATTAGATAGATGTGCTGGACGTGAAAAAAATAAGGAAGTTAATTAGTGAAAGCTAAAGCTACATTTTGGACAAATTTCAAGTATCTGGACATGAGGAAAGCCATTCTGCAAATGATGCCCCCCAAAAGTTGTCCCTGAATTTCCCAAACAAAAGATGTTTTCATTCTTTGGGCACTCACAGCTCTGTGACCTTCTCCAGATAGACCTTGTGCTGCCCCAGTCTTATCAATTCACGTATGTTTTATCCACCTGCTAACCTGCAAGTACCATGAAGGCAATGCTGATAGCCTGCACCTGAATGACACAGGGTGCCTTTCAATAAATGCCACCTTTGAAATGGTTACAGAAATCAAGGAGGAAATGTTATTCAACTTATACAAATTCGCTTTATACACATTGAGGAAGACTCTCATGGCATAAAGTGAAGCATCTTTTTAAGAACAAAGGTTTTCCAGAAACAGCAATGCAACAAAAGGGTGGGCCACGCTTATGGAAGCAATGTGCTCCTTACGTGGGATGCATCGCCATTCCATTTTACGATTTCAACACAGCCCTATGTAGCCTAGCAAAGAAAATTCAAGGAAATGAAACATCCCCCTCCCTCTGCTCCTATTCTTCTTAGATACAAAAGACAGATAATTATCTAAAGTATTTCTCAATATGAACAAAATGGAAGAGTGAGTGACCTTTGAGTCTGCGACAGTCTATTCACGTCACTGTTTTTAGCAGAAGCGAAGTGAAGTCCAGGCTTAGGGAATGCTCACAGGAGCCAACTTCTGCTCTCTCTCATGTAACATAGACCATAAATAAAGAGAAACAATTTAGCAGGCAGCCAGGCCCAAATGGCTCACAGTCACCCCTCGGGAGTGATAAAATTCTCTTGCTGGTAGACTTACATAATGCAATGAAAATTTTTAGGATACTCTCCTTGCTTAATAAACCTGAACGTTTTAAACCTGAAAGATGGCTAGACTAAGTGGGAAAAATAAATCAACTTGGCAAGAAAAAGCAATCATTCAGAGTGTTGGTAGATTAACTGAAACATAAAGGAGTTCAAATCTAGTGATTTAAAAATCAGATGCTTGCTAGTTAAAAAAAAAACTTCGTTTCTAGCTTTTTGTTCATTTTAAAACATATTAGAAAAGCTTTACCTACTGATTTGACTACCTAATGCCAAAACTGGCACTTCTATCCAATCTCTGACTTGTTTATATTCAAAATAGAAGATATAATACAAGCCAAAGTCTAAAGTTTTTTTTACACTGTCTGATGGCAATTTTTAAAAAAAGTACCAGATAATAAGTCAATCCAATTGTTCATCCTGATGATGATGAAATCTTAGAGGCTTTTTTGGAAAGTGATATTTCCAACAAACTAAAGCAAATTACCCAATTCATTGTTTTGTTCTATTTTAAAAGAAAACCACAAAAACAATCAAGGAGGACAAGATAAACAAAAACAGGTAGGAGAGAAGAAGAAAGATTGGGGAATCAGTCTGAGAAGTCCTCTCGTCCTGCCCTGAGCTCTAATAACCACTGGGCTTAACCACAACTTGCTAACATGGAACAACACACTTTCTGCTCTAAATAACCTGTGTTTTGCTCCTCCAAGATATACATGCATCCTTTTTAAATCTCCAAGTACCTACCCACTTGCATAAAGACAAAGGACAAGAAGGACTGGCTGGGAAGTTATGTTTTTTGTTGGTAAGATACGGATAACAGAGCTGGGGATGTTTTCTGGGGGGAAAGAATGTTCTAGAGTAAACACCTAGAGTAGGAATTGCATTTCCTATAGCAAAAGGGTATTCTTTTTATTTTTTTAATTTTAAAGATGTGGGGTACAATTTAGGATTAGGTATACAAGTGGTCATCGTACAGGTAAAGTAGTTTGGTCCCCACTTTGCCTGGTTTGAGAACAGGTAACCTTATTGATGTTTTGTCCTCCCCGAACCCCCACCTTGGCAGTATCTCACTACTGTCAATACAGCAAAAGGGTATTCTTAAAAGTTAAACAACAAAACAAATTAAAACTAAGATTTTAATTCTATGACAATAATTAGTTTCCAGAGCATTTAGAGAGTTAATGGGTTTTAAGAAAATTACAATGCTAGTCCCAGTCAGGTAGATTATTTCACTTTGAAATCTCCCCAGAAATTTAGTGTTTGGGTCACCTGACTGAAGTCCTACATAATATGTCTGGAGTTTCTTTGGAATTCTGATTCTCCTTGTATGTACTGACTTAGCTTTTTGGTAGAGTTATTATAATGTTTACTTACTAGTGAGGGGGCCAGTACTGCTGAGGTGCTGATTATTAGTTTTAAGAGGGCTGCTCTGCTCTTATTTATTAAAAGAAAGCAATTTCCATCAATCTTGTGAGATTCTGACCATGGGGATGATGTCTCCCCTGGCAACCACAAGATCTTAGGTAGAGAGGCAGACATGCTAATTTGTATTCATACTGCGTGGTGTTTTCAAATGCATTATACGTTTACAATGCAAAGAAGATTTTTATTTTAAAAAACAATCCATGAGAGAACTGGGAAAACCTTTTCTTGGTATGCACATGTTTTATATAATCATATATTCTGAATGTATAGTTCCAAAACACCAGGAGGACCCTACAAATGGAAATCAAATGTTTATCATATGTCATACTGTGCCTGGGGGCAGTTCCAGTTAATGTCTGTTATCCCAGTGTAATTACTAAAAGTAGAACTATATGATCACCCTCTAATAAGCTTGGAGGAGTTCATGACTCCATTTGGGTATTGAATTAAATTCTATTTCTTGGCAGCGATCACCAAGAGCAACACTGGGTTATACACATCTCACCATCTGATAAAAGGAAGCATATATGTTTGCCTACAAAATATGCTTGCTCCAAGACCATATTAAAAGCAATTTTTTGACTGCAGAATCTTTTGAGTTTTGAAATAAAAAATCTAAAATTTTGAATTTTGTCTTCAAAAGTCACAACATTTTCTGGGATGTGTTTCTTTATCAAAAGGCTTAGCATAATAGACAACTTTCAGAGAGCCTTTTTTTTTTTTTTTACATTGACAGCATTTTATTTTATTTTTTTATATATACAATATTTTTTTAATTGTGATATTGAGGGGTACAGTTAAGGGTTAGGTACACAAATATGTCTCGTTCAGGCACCCTTGTTGATAAGAAGTGTCCCCCCATCCCCAGACAGGTATTTACTGCCATTAATCCCTTCC
>CAUYQG010128409.1:0-17317 GCA_963574415.1 Tarsius wallacei
GAAAATGTTTCAGTTCTTGGTATGGTGTGGGTCACATGGGACTGGGCAGGAGTCAAAAGTAATTTCATCCTTAAGATGTGTGTGCTTCAGCCGGGCTCAGTGGCTCAGCCTGTAATCCCATGCCTTGGGAGGCTGAGGTGAGTGGATTGCCTGAGCCTGCGGGTTCGAGACCCGTTTGGGCAACTTGGTGAGACCTCATCTCTACAATAAATAAAAACATTAGCCGGGCGTGGTAGCGCGCACCTGTAGTTCCAGCTACTTGGAAGGCTGAGGCGGAAGGATCGCCGGAGCCCAGCAGGTCGAGGCTGTGGTGGCCGGGTGCGGCCACTGCACTCCAGTTTGGGCGACGGAGTGAGACTCCAACTCAAAAAAAAAAAAACATGTGTGTGTTTCACATTGTTGACATATTCTCGATACAAGATCATTTGATTTATCTAGAAATAAACGAGGTCTGTGAATAATGAACTCTAGTTCCTGGGTTGCTTGTCCATAGTGGTGGGGTTGTGAATTCTGAATCTCCCTGCTGTGTGTTCTTTCTTGGGTAAATTCAGACCCAGAGAACCTAAGGGACGGGTTTCAAGGAGGGAAGGAGATGGTTTCACAGCTGCAGAGGAGTAATCCAGTGTCTCCAGGGGTGTTAGGGCTGACTGTGAGGAATGAATCTGAACTCAGTTCTCCACATGATCCCCCCAGAAAAACCTGGCTTTCCCCTGCCTGGTCTCCAGGTCTCTACAGCTTCCAGAAAGTTCCCTCGATCCTCTGAGGGGGCGAGATTCTTACATAGGAAACAGGCACGCACAGCTCTAGTAGAGTTTCTCTGCCTCCCAGGGGGAAGAGGATGGGAAGGGAGTAGGGAGGCCCAGATCTGGCTTACTGTGGAGTCACAGAGTCTTGGGGCCTCTCCTCCTTCCTGGAGAAGCCCAGACACCTTCCCCACCTCTGGCAACATTCTAAACCCCAAAACTATATTCGGCACAACTGAAGTAAAGCCGGCCTCCTGTTCTGCACACTGCTGACTCCCCTATGACCTGGGCAGGTCCCTTCCCTCCTGGGTCTGGGTCTCCTGGCTGTGCAAGGGGACACTGGGTGGGACAACCCTGGCTTTGGAAAACTAAAAACAAAACTCTCTGTAAGGGAGGGTGGAGCTGAGGGCAGGAGATGAAAGCCCTCTAGGCATGGTTGAACTGGTTCTAGGGGAGGCTGGAAGTTTTGCAGGCTAAATGTGCTGCCTCACACTGGGCGAGGGCTGGAATTCCAGAGCTGAGGGAGCCTGCAATGATCCCAGGGCTGACTCTTGTTCTCCCAGGGACGACATGGCTCTGTGCCTCCTTCATGTGGCCATGCTCAGTTGATCCCCCTGCAGGAAATTAATCTAGCTTTGATGGCAGTGTTGTTTTTCAGCTCTGGAAGCTATCAGTGGGCAGAAAGGTGTGAGGGAGGTTGATGTGAGGGTAGTTTCGATTCTCTTGAGGAAGAGGTGAGGAGGGAACTTGGGGCAGGGCTTGGGTGCTGCTGTAGGCCAGCGAGCTCTCCCAGTGGTCACAGGGTGTATGGAGGGTCAGGAGTCGCTTGTACCCCCTTCTTACTTGGTTCCCCCAACAGGAAGTCTGGGCTCTACAGATATGCAGGCTCTTCTGCTCAGAACCCAACCTCCTGGCTCTGCCCAGACACATGCTGGGGCAGCATGGGGCCAGGTAGGTGCCATCTTCCTCCATCCTATGCCCTGCCAGGCCCTGGACAATACGGGTGGAACAGTGTCCAAGGGCCTCACTCAGATCTTCAAGCCCAGCTGAGTCTCCCTCACTCCTTCTTTCCCCTCCTGGAAATGTCTCCTGTGTGCAGATGCCCCTGCCCTTCCAGGACAGGCAGGAGGGAGGAGGATCAGGGCACAGGGTCCCTCCCCAGCCCAACTGGCTCTTCCCCTGCCAAGTTTCTACCACCACAGCAGCCTCTGCACTTTGCTTAGCCTGTTACCTCTGCCCGAAAAGATAACCCATCCCCAAGCGGGGGCCAGTCAGTAAAATTCAACAGCCCTAAGGGACAATCTCTGTTTTCCCTATGGGGCCATTCACCCAACGTCCTTAGGAGAACTGCACATTCCTCCTCAAGTATCTGTTCCACCTCTGCCATGTCACCGGGTCACCGGGGTGACCTGATGAGCACCATTCCAAGGATCCTGACCTCCAGGCATCATGTTCTTGCAGCCTGGTCAGTGCCCATCACAGGGTCCCCACAGTGTCCCCAACTCCCTCTGTCCTTCTGGTATTGAAAGCCACATACACCATCATGTCCTCAGGAAGGGGCCCATCCCAGCTTTGGTGCAGAGCGACAGGCAGAGGGGGCTTCACGGGAAATCCTCTCCTGCCCAAGTGAAGAGGGGCCTCGCCTCCAACTCCCTCCCATCCTGAGGTCTGCAGGAAGCATCTGGACATCTCAGCCAGCATTTGATCCACCCTGACTGGCAGCCTTTCCTAGAAATGCTTTGAGTGAGGATGCTGCCATGCAAAAAATAGAAGCCAGTGCTGAGGTGGGACGATTCGGCAGGTTCAGCTTCCTGAGGGTTCAGGGCTCCTGCTGGAGCACCCATCTTGTCCTCCTGTGGGGACCTGGGTCCATACAGCAGGTATCAGGAAAGCAGCTGCCTTCTAGGAGGGAACTAGGGGCAGATGACCCAGAGAAAGATGAGCCCAGGGCCTGTGCCCAGATGAGGACAAGACGGGTATTTAGAATATAAGCCCTTGTCCAGGCAAGGTCACAGCCCAGGGGTAAGGGGAGTCTCATCCAGGTGGGGTCACAGCCCAGGTGCAATGAGCATGAGAGGCCCTCAACAAGGTTCTGGACACAACGCGGGTGCAAGTAGCCAAGGATGGAGGGGGCTATCACCCAAGTGGGGCTATAGCCCAAGTGCAGGAGCAGTTGCTGTGGTCCTAGAGCCAGGAGCCCTGGTGTGAGTCATAGAGCTTGGATGGAGGCTCCGAAGAGCTGGGCCTGTCGCCAGTGCCTGGTGATAGCTGAGTGGGGCCAATGGGTCATGTTGTCTCACATTCAGGTGGGGCCGGACACCCAGCTAGGGGGCGGGTCCCCTGTAGGCGCCGATGTGTCTGGAGGTGTGGGGTGCAGGTGTGGTGTTCCCAGAGGCCCAGGTGTACACTCCCACTCCGCCTCCACCCTCTGGCCCTGGGAGCCAGTCAGCCTCTGCCAAGTCTGCTTGGCTGTCCTGCCCCATGTAGCTCCTCAGAGGTGCTTGGGTGAATGGCAAGTCTGAACATGTCCTTCTCCTTCTTCACCACCTTTGCCCTTGCTCAGGCAGGTGTCCAGGACCCTGCTACCCAGGGAATTCTATGACGGCTTCAACTGGGAGGTGTTGGGTGGGATCCAGCTCAAGGCCTGCTGCCTGGAGATGAGGATGCTGGTGGAGATCAGGCCCTGGGCCGGGACCTTTGGACCGATTTGCTGCTGCCCCGGCTCCTCCTGTTCTTGCTAGGGTATGGGGTGGCTGCCTTGGATGGTGCCTTGGCCAACCCTCCTCATGGCCAAGGCATCTCTGCTCAGTACGTTGCTGAAGCTGGCAGCCCAGCGGCTGGACTTCAGGCCGCCTGCGCCCTGACCTACCTGTGCTGCATCTGGGAGCTCAGTAACCTGTACCTTCTCCAGAGCCTCATGCCCAGAGCTGCAGCTTGGCCCTGTGCATGTCTGTAGCCCACAGGGCACTGGTAAGGACGCCTGTGCTTTCTTCTTCCATCTGACCCTCTTCTGCCTGTGGCACAGCCCCTCCTGCTTACAGGGTGCCAGCAGTAGATCTGCTGGTCACTATTATGGGCTGCACAGATGAGGATCCCTTCCAGTCCCTGGGCCCCCTCAGGACCTCCACACCCGTGTGGTTTCCATGCACACTCAGGCCTGGGAACACACAGGAGAGGGGGTTGGTGGCCCAGGGACCCCCAGGTCCACAGGGATTGGGCAGCCATTTACTGGGAACCTGGCTATTGTGTGGAGACCAGCAGACTGGACAGTTGGGTGGAAAGAGGCCCCAGCCCCTGTCAGAGCCATTCTCCCAGCTGTGCCTCTCCACAGTACCAACTGTTCCTGCTCAATCCAGAAGTTCTGCACAGTGTGGTGTGGGCTGGGGGCAGATGCTGCGGCCCTAGCTCTGGTCAGGGGTCTCCCCTATCCTCCATTACCCCTTCCATAGTAACAATTTTTGTGCTCTCTTCCTCATCATGTCCTGGCCCTCCACTCTCAGTCCCCATTGTCCCCCCAATGACTCACTGCCTACTGATACCCTCACATTCCACGATTGCTCTCCCACTTGGGCTGACCTTGGGACCAAGCTCTCATGGGTCCCTTGGCCCCTGGTGGTGCTGCCCTCAGTCCCCATTCTCTGTCTGATCCAGACCCACCTTCTGCAGTCACCGGCCCTGAACTCCACCACCAGGGAGGCCTTCACTCAGCAAGCCCACTGGGACAGGCATCCTATAAAGGTGGGCTGCAGGTTAGCACAAGAGCCACTCACTCATGCTCCAGGTCCTGGGGATAAGACAGGAAGGGCTGAAGGACGAGTGTCCCCAGGTTTCCAATGGAGGAGTTGAGGGCCCAGTAAGGACAGAACCAGATTTAGGACTGACTTTCCATGATGATGCACAAGATAGACACTACAGAACCTCAACCAAAGGCCACAAGAAGGTACCTCTGGGTCAAGTACAGATGGAGAAACCAAGGTGTGGGCAAACAGGAAGGTCAGCAGCGACAGGGATCTATGCTCAGATTTCCTGGGCTCCTGTCCTGGGTGAACCTAGAGTTTCTATTAAGGCACCTCCTGGAGGTGGGACATCCCTGCCCAGTCCTGCACACAGTGGACTCATGGTAGGGACTTCTGGGGATAGCTCTCCTTCTGGCCTGGAAAGGCGGCTGCAGTCAGGGCTGAGTCCAGGGCTGTCTGCCATACCCACAGCAGGGCCCTTCACATCCACCTTCTTCACCTTTGCCCTGGCCGCCTTGTCACCTTCCGCTGTTTGGGGCACACTTGACTGGAGCCCACCCAGGTGTACTGGCTGGGTCCCCTCACAGGTAAGAGTAGGGGCAGGTGGGGTCCCTCAGGCTGCTGATATGCAGAGCACCGTGGGGAGAGGTGATGGGGCTGGGTTAGCACTCCAGGAGAGCCTGCCTGCAGCACAGACAGCCGAGGGTAGTGATGACTGAACTATTTTGCCTCGAACACTCTCACAGAGCAGATGGAGCTGTCTCAGGTACAAAGACTGAAGGTAGGGGACAAGCCAACCCTATGTTGTGTTGAGATGTGGAAACAGTGCCTGCAATGAGGGCTCTCTGCCCTTGGGGCTCCCACTCCCTCTCCACAATCCCAGGGCCTGGCTTCTTGACCAGGGGCTGATTTGGGCGACCCTGTAGCCTTGGGGAAGATGTGGACACACTTAGTTCAGGAGACTGTTCTGCTCTTATAATACTGTGGGTGTGAGGGTAGCACAGACCCTTTTTTATCCTGGTGGGGCTGCCCTGTGACTCGCTGAAGCACAGAGGAGACCCCTCCCCTCAGCTCACCCTACCATGGGGGCCCTTCCTTCCCTGCACCGGGGTCACAGGCAGAAGAGCAGCAGGGAAGACCCCGGGCCAGGGTGACTGCAGGGGGAGGACAGTAAGCCGTTCTCAGTCCTGGGATCTGGTGATTCAATTTTGAGCCTGAGTCCCCTACTGGAGTCTGCACCCCTGTACCTGACCTCATGCACTGGGCTTCACCTTTCCATGCTTTTATCAGTTGGACAATTGGGGTCCTATGGAGATCAGGAAGCTTCTCCTGCTTCTACAGGGTCTATACTGGGGAGTTCTCACAGCAAAACCTCAGCTGCTCCCAGGGGAGGAGAGACAGAAGCCACAGGTTTCCTAGGCAGACTTGGCCCTGGAATAGTGACAACAACGTCATCATTATTGGTTACTTAGTTCTTATTTTTATCAGTTATGTACACACAGTCCTACAAAACGTACTAAGACAATCAGAGGTCCCCCTCTCTGCCCTGTGCCCCCCAGAGGCAGCATGCACTCTGCTAGCATTGACAGGGCCGTGGGCTCCCTGAAGGCTGTGGGGAGGATCCTTCCTGGCCTCTCTCCAGCTTCTGGTGGCCTCGGGAAGGCTTTGCACCCCTTGGCTTGTAGACCCCTCACTTCACCCTCTGCCCCATCTTCCCATGGCCTCCTCCTCTGTGTAATTGTGTCTGTCTCTTCTCTTCTTATAGTCACACTACTCATCAGTTTCAGGGTCCACTCTACTCCAGCACAACCTCATCTTGTTTTAGCAAATTTTGTCGACAGGACCTTATTTCTAGTAAATTCACATTCTGGGGCTCTGGGAAGGATAATTTTGGAGGGAATGCTCTTTCCATGCTACAGTCTCTAACCTAAGAACTGCCGTGGGCAAGTCCAAAGCCTGAGGGTTGCATTTGGAAGCTTTCAGGATCCAAGTGGGAAGAGGCTAGGATCCCTCTTTTAACACTGGACTCCACCTGTGTCTCTGAATCCCAGCACCCTCTGTAGAGAATGGCCCTGTCTCTTGGCAGGGGCACGGTGGGAAAGGTGGCAGATGTCTCCCAAGGTTGTCTCTTTCGAACTCTGAACACGTCTCACACAGAACAGCCATCCATCCTCCTGGGTTAGCATCAGGAGGCACATTCCAGAGGGACCCAGGCTGTCAACTGCTGAAACTGTTGGGATCCTGTGGAAGAAATGGGTTGTTTTTCAGCTTTCTTCCCTGCCCTGTGAGGACCAGGCTCCCCAGGTTCCATCTGGAGTTGTTCACTCAGCTGCTTGCAGCTTCCTTTGTTGTACTGCTGTGTCTCTCCCTTTCTCATCCATCCGGGTGGGTTGACAGCGTTTACAGAATCCCCTCCCTGCCATTTCAGAGCAGTTTCAGACAACCACCAAATAGAGGCACAGACAGATTCTCCTTCATCCAGAAGCTCAGGACCAGCATTAGAGTTCCGTAGGCTGCAGGCAGTGCCCCCTGGTGGTCGTGTGGGGAAAGATTCCCTGCCATGTGCATCTCCACCTGCACCTGTTGGTTGGGTACCGTGAGCAGGTCTCCTCCCCTCTCTGGGCCTGCCCTGCCTGGATTGGGGACAGTACCAGCAGGGGCCTTGGAGGGTTAAATGAGGGGCAGCAGCGGATGTTGGCAGACTATGGGCACAGGGACCATGTCAGGAGCCATAGAGGCCATAGGTGGTCAAAGGCAGGTCCTGCCCAGGCCGCTCCTGGTGGGGCCAACACACCACAGGTTAAACCAAAAAGGACTGAGATTGAACTTAAAGACAGTCTTCTTTCTTGTTCTACCTTGGCACACTGAACCTACCATTGTTCTGGAAAGAAGGCCGGGCTGGGAGAAGCCTCCTGCCGTTTCCTACCCGAAAGACCAAACCTGTTCTGGAAGATTTCCCCCGAAGAAGACAAAACCCCTCAACTATGGTTTGTGGAGCCCCATCCAAAGAGAGTGGGGTGGCTGGGACTCCTGGGAAAAGGACTAGAAGACAAAGTAAGGAGATATCCTGAGTGGCTTTTCCCTAGGGATGTTCTGAGGCCATGTCTTCCTGCAAGAGCTTCCTGGTGGAGGAAGAGAAAGAAGAAACCTCTCACTTCTCTTCTGTGGTTGCCCCTTCACCTCCCTAGGGGCTCCCCACCCAAACCAGGCAGTGAGGCTTCTCTGTCTGGAGTCCCAGCCTCCTCCTTCCCTGCCTTTGTGAGATCACCTGAAGACAGGTGACAGGGAGCTCAGGTGCCTGAAGGGCCCAGTGGGACAGGGCCTGAGTGTCAGCCTTGTGTGGTTCCCACAGTCTTTGGGTAAAGGGATGGTGAGGGCACAGGGGTGGATTTTCATGGGACTAACCAGCTGCCTTCACAGAGGTGAGGCATTAATGATGACAATCATTTTGACTTAAAGAAACACTGATGCCCACTCTTCGGAGCCAGGTGGGGCTCAGCCTCCTTTCTGGAAATACTGATTAGTCCCTCTGAGACTCAGTTTCCTCACATGCCAGTGGGAGCCCCTTGCCCCTGACCACAAGACAGGGAGGCAGGAATCCAGGCCCTGGGTACTGGGTCCAGCTTGGAGCCTATTCTGCTCAAGGTAGAGTTCAGTGCACACTTCTTAGCTTCCGACTCCTGGGCCCTGGGGTAGCCTTACCACACCCTGGAGGCTTTCTGGAGCTACTCTCCTAAGTGATGTGTTTTCATCTACCTGGAATCTGAAGGGAAAGGTCTCCCTGTCCCACCCCCTTGGGTCCCACCCATCCAGGTCCTGCCCACCTGGGATAGTGGGTAGGAAACTGCTTCCACTGCCCAAATATATACCTGTTTCTGGATGTTTGTACATCAGTGTGTGTGGACATGCACTTACACATGTTTACACACTCATGTCTGGGCAGAGACCCCAAAAGGCCCCTCCAGTTTCTTGCCTGGTCTGAGTGAGTTCACTGGGGTCCAAGTTTCAGGCCCCAGGCTGTAATCCCAAGCACTGGTTCTAAACTGCACTGAGGACCTGCAGTGTGAGGAGGATGAGGGACTGTGGATACCACCGTTCAACAGCTGCTGGTGAAGCCTCTGCCCATCCCTGTGCTGGCCACTTACAGAACTGACAACATGCTTGAAGGACCTTTCCCTGAAGACTGCAGTGGAGTCACATTGATCCCATACTCAGTGCTTGGTGCCCCTGTTCACAGAGTGGGGGTTGAGGGAGGTGGCGAACACTGGGCAACCCTCAGCTCAGGGCCTGTCTAGAGAGTGGGGTATCATGGGAAAGAGGTCTTTGGGGGCAGGAGTTCTAGTGCGAAGCGGAGGAAGACCATGAAGGGGGTTCCCTGCTTCCCCTGGGGGATCCTCCACCCAGGTTGGTCTGCAGGAGGGGAGCCCTGCTCAGCACATGCTGGGCGTGGAAGGCCTCTCAGTCTCCAAACCAACAGCAGAGGAGAGAAGGGACCCTGCTTAGAGCAGGGGGTTGATGTTAACCCTATTCTGGCTACAGGGTGAGAACAGCAGTGTTCAGGGGGCAGGGGAGGTGCCACCCTCTGCTGAGGGATCCAGAAACAGCACTGTGTCTTTCTCTGCCCCGCCCCACCCTCAGTCTCCCTGTGAAGGGTCTCACCTTTAGGTCTTCTTTGACTCCTTTCAGAAATTGTGTAGTTCCTATATACAGATCCTATGCAAATTACTATACTTATTGCTCTTTTTTAAAATATTATAGACAGTGTAATTTTAAATTTTGATTGTTGATTACTGGTTTATAGGAAAGAAATTGACTTTTGTGTGTTATCTTTGTATCCTATGACCTTGCTGTAGTCACTTATTAGTTCCAGGAATTTTTTGGTCAATTCTTAGGAACTTTCTACATAGAAAATTGTATTGTCTACAAACAAAGATGGTTTTATTTCTTTTTTTTCAATCTATATACCTCTTATTTTATTTTCTCGTCTAAATGCTCTTAGAATTTCCAGTACAATGCAGAATAGTGTGGTGAGAGAAGAAATCCTTGTCTTGTTCCCTAAGAGGGGAACTGGTTAGACTTTTGCCATTAAGTATGATGTCAGCTGTAGTGTTTTGGTAAATGTTCTTTATCAAGTTGAGGAAGTTCTCTGTCTTTCTGGTTTGCCCTCCTTATCCCTGACCCAGAGTCCTTTGTTTTGGAGGAAGCTCTGGGCATATTTTAAAATGATTATCTTCCCCTTTCTCTAACAGAAACAAGTGGGGATTTTCTTTGCTCTTCATCTTGAGAACTTGGTGGGGTTCATGGTGGCAAAAGTGTTCCCCAGTCTGGGCCCGGAACCCTCTCCCTCTCCAGCTGGTCCACACTCAGCCTTCAGCAATGCACTGATAATGCTGAGTCTTCCCACCAGTGGAGGGCTCCAAGCAGCTTCTGCTCCCAAGAAGCTGGCTCAGCTGGGACTCTCTGGGCTGTCTCTCCAGAGTCTGGGGTGACCATATGCCCTGCAACCTTAAAGCTCTGATGGGTGGAAGAACACACATTGATTTTCAGTTTGTTCTGCTCTTGTCATAAGGACAGGTGTCACAACTTCCAAACTATTTACCTGTTAAAGGCGTTCTCCTAATGTAACTTTTTTAAAAATCAGGATCCTTACGAGGTCTCTTAAATTTCTCTGAACATGTTCCCCTCATCCTCTCATCGCATAATTTATTTGTTGAAGAATGGAGGTCATTTTCGTGTGATGTTCTTACGTCTGGATTGTGATGCCTGCATTCCTTGGTGTCTACTGATGTCTCCTCTCCCTGGGGTTTCTTACTGTTGGATCTGGAGACATGCTCAGTTTCACTTCAGTTCTTTTTAAACCACCCTATAGGTGAGGTTGTGCAGTTCTGTCATGAGGTAGAGTTTTCCCAGTTGTCTCTTGTAGTGATGTCAGTGCCACTGATGCTCACTTCTGAGATCCATATACATACTCATTTGTTCATTTCTTGGGAATTGCACAGTGATGAGGTTCCAGGACTATCTTCTCTCTTCCTTTATTAGAGGAAATGCTTCTACAAAGAGAAACTTCTGCTCAGCAACTATCTGACCACCCTGAGTTTCGGTTTCTATAGAAAAGACAGAATAATGGTTCTTTTTCTTGATCAACTCCTTTCCAAAATGAGTTACATCCTCTGATGATCACCAGAGAGCTTTATTTTTTAGTGTCAATATAAATCAATGGATTTAGTCATCACATTTATTAGCCTGATGTTCAAATTGTCCCCTCTTTGGCCTGTGGGAGCCTTCTTTAAGCAGGACCCTGGAACCTTGTTGTATTACCCTTTGTATAACTTTGGGTCCTTTTGGCATAACTCTTTAAGTGTGGTAATGTTCTGATGAAATGACTTTTATGATTATGTGATATAGGGCTTTTAGAAAATGCTTCAGACATATATCATAGTAAAAATGTTCCAGTTTGTTAATGCAAAACACCATGCTCAGCATCTGTCAGTACCTGCAGCTAAAGCGGCAAGCCCCATCCTGTGCAACCGTTCCTAGCTCAGCAGGCCATGCCATACTCAGCGTCTGCAGCTGAAACCTAAAACCGCAAGCTTTTGCTGTTATTCCACCATGAAAAGCCCCTTCCCCCAAAGCCAATGTAAAACATATAAAAGCTGAGACCCGACTGTGTCGGGGCCCAGCCTTTGTGACTGGAGTCCGCTGGGCCAAATGCCAGTGTTCCAGTAACAAATGCAGCTTCCTACTCACCAGCCTCGGTGTCATGGTCTCTCGGATTTATTTTCCCACAGCAATAATCTTGTATAATTCTTGTTTCATTTCTTCAATTTCTCCCATTCTCACTGGAAAATTACATTTAGACAATCTTGGTTCTAGGGATATTTCATTGTTAATGAGCTGTTTACTGTTTCTAGGACTTTCCGGTAGACAGAACTAGGAAATACATATTTTAAAAGAAAAATAAAATCTATCATAGCCTCATACTGACCATTCAGATTCAGGTTATTTGTGTCAGATTTTTCATGGATCAGTTTGGGTTTTCTGGATCTATAATTCTATCGTCTGCAAAAAGAGATCGTTTTTACATTTTCCTTCTCAATTCCTATCCCTCTATTTGCCTTCACTTGTATAAAAGAATTAGCTAATAACTCCAAAGCATCGTTGAATAGCAATGATGACGGTATGTAGTTTTGCTTTGTTCCTGCCTTTGCTGCATCTGTGGAGATGAATGTTTTTCTTAGCTCTATTGATATGATGAATTTTATTAATAGATTTCCTGAGGTAAAGCAACGGTTGCATTGGAGGAATAAATTCTACTTGGTGATACTTTTAAAATGCTCCGTTGAATTTTGTTTGACAGGGCTTTATTTAAGATATTTATATTAATATTCATAATGAGCTAGCCTATAGTTGTCTGTTCTTATGTAATTAGTGTCTGGTTTTGAAAACAATATTTCAGTCACTTTATAAAAATATTTTTAAAGTTGTACTCATTTTCCTGTGTTGTAAAATGTTTTAAGTAGCTTTGGAATTACTTAATATTAAACAATTTTGTAGAATTTTTTTTCAGTACAATCATTTGATTTTTGTGCTTTCGTTTGGGAGATCTTTTAGATAATTTGTTTAATTGTAATTGTTCTGTTTAGACTTTTCATATCTACTGAGAGCAATTTTGGAAAGTTGTATATTTCTAGAAAATTCCCAGCAACAGACAACTATATCTCCTTTTCTGAGCTCTTACGTTTCACTCCCTCACAGCCATTAAAACAACCAGTATTGTTTGCGTCTATGAACTGGATCTGGATTGATACAGGATGTTTAGTCTATTTCCAGTTAACATCATTACTGACATATCTGCATATGGGTCTGCTAGCTTAATTTTGTTTTCTTTTTGATCCATCTGCTCTTATTTCCTCCATTTTTCTTTTCATTCTTCTGTTTTATTAGCCAAGTACTTTTTACTACTTTATTGGTCTTTTTAAATTAACTTATCATCTAAGCAAACAATACTCGTTGTTTTAATGGAAAAATTTAAATGAGGAACTGTGAACTGACTATTAAAGACGCAAACAGTCAAAAACAGAGATCTAAAATATAGTCTTAGGGCAGGAAGTTCAAAGAGAAGAGATTATACTTATTCAAACGTAGAAAATTAGAGGATGGCGTTCTGTTGTTTTTTTGTTTCAGTTGTTTCTGTTAACAGCTCAGGCATACACGTTATTGCTCCTTTGAAAGTAGTATGTCATTTTCCCCCCTCTGGTTGCTTTTGAAATTTTCCCTGGCTATTTTGTAGTATTTTTTCTGTGCTTTGCCTTAATATACTTTTTAGAATTTTTATTCTGATCAGAGTTTATAGAGATTCTTGAATCTGTAATGTGTTATCTTTTTTCAGTCTGGGAAATTCTTGGAAAATATTTCTTCAAAAATTATTGCCAACCCATTATCTCTCTCCTCCTGTTCTGGAATGGAAACTGCACATATGTTACATTATTCACCATATAACATATGAGTGGCGACCCAAAAGAATCAGGATTATCTTTTGGAGGGTGGGCCCCTTGTAGCATAGTCTTCCCCAGCTAGGTAAGTGTTCTAGGAACCCACTGGCATCAGCGTACCAGCTAGTGATGTTGAAAGAGGCTGTGTTCAGCTTCAGTGAATTTTTTTTAGGCTCTTTCAACTTGTTTGTCCATTTTGTGATGAGTGATTTACAAGCAAACCTGTCTATATCATGCTGAGTGTTTAGCAGTTTTTGACCAAAAATGGCATGACTCCCACCCTGCAACTTTCTTTGTTGTTTTGTTGTTTTAAAAAGTCTTCAAAGGGAGACATTTTGCCAGTGTGGAAGAGGTAAACAAAAAATGGTAGAAGCACTAAAAGGCATCAAAACTCACATGTTCAAAAACTATTTTGAGCAGTGAAAAAAATGTCTCAATAGTTGTTTTGCATCACATGGAGAGTGTTTTGAAGGTGATTGAAGTTTAACCATGTAAGAATAAATACATAATTTTTGTATATAAATTTTGGATATTTTTCTATCCCCTCGTATGTTATTAGGCTTTCAGAGAGACCTATAAACCAACAGAGTTAAGAACTACCTTCCTTCACTGGCACTGATGCAGATATGGCTGTGGGTGTATCATTCTCTGATGAACGTGTGTGTGAAGAGATGCAGGCACTGCAGGCGGAACACATGCACCATCGGGTCAAGGCCTCCTGGGATCTGCTCACCTCAGCACAGCCTGCAGGCTCTTCCACCCGCCCCTCCCTAGACATTGGAATACTGGCCCAGGCTCTAGCACAGTGGGTCAAGGTGACAGCACTTTCACCCCTTCCAGGTCAAGGGGCAAGCCTAGGAAACCACCCAGCGGCAAGCCCAGGGCCTGGTGCAAAGGCCGGGGTAAAGTTGTCCACAGCATGAGATGGCTTGCCAGGGGCCCATCCAGCAGCCAAAGGGCCACCTCTGGGTGGAGGTGGTAAGCACCCATCAAGGCAAGTATTCAAGAGAGGGCATATCACTGCTTGGGGAAGGAGGCTGTAAAACACACCCAAATTCCAGTACAGGTAGGGCAGGGGCAGAAGCAGCAGGCAAGGCGACTCTACAGACTCCTCATGCTCTCAGCTCCTGGCAGCTCTGACCAGAGCAGCTATGGACAAGGCTGGGTTGTTGGAGTTGCCCAGGAGCAACTCTGGGCCCTCAAGGTGGTGGGGCCATGGCTGTGTTGCCAGCCAACTTGACCTACCTTGTCAGCCAGTTCCTACTGCCTCTCATTAGGAACCTCCAGGATGATGGTCAGCCCTCAGTGGAGAGTGGGGAGAAGGTGCTGGAGGAGCTATGGGACTTGGAGTCCTCACTGGAGGCTGGGGACAGTGCTTCAGGGACAGGCTGCTGGGTGCTCTCCAACTTTTCCCACAGGTAATGCCTGGCCTTCTTGACCTTCAAACAGAACACAAGGCCTCACCTGATGCACTGGGGCTTGGCCTCATGGAGCAGCAGGGCTCTCTGGGCAGAACCCAGGAAAGCCCATCCCTTCTCTAGGCTGAGGCCGATGGCCCTCGACATGTGAAATGACCGAATAGATCCCAAGGCTGTGGGACTGACAGCCCTCGGTACCCCACCCCAAGCTCTGAAGCTGACCTTTAAGGCCAGCAGACAGCTTCTCTCCCTTCATCCAAGGCCTCATGGCCACAGTATATGGGCCCTGTGATGAGCAGATGAACACATGCATTCTCTACACCAGGTTTCGGGGATGCAGGGCCTGAGGAAAGGCCTGAGGGTTGGGCATGGCCTCTTGCTTCAGGCCTCTCATTAACACCTCTGCCTGTTGGTTTCCCTGATCAAAGAGTTTTCCTCACTCCAAGTACGGGACTTTTTATGGGTTTCCTTCTGGTGTCTTTGTGCCTGATAGTCTTCCTTGCTTAACTAGAGAATACACTTTCTGTTATAAACTGGCTATATTTTTGTTGTGTGCCACAATGCCCCACAGGCAGTTTGAGCATCACATGCTGCATTCTGCAGTGTCCTATGACTTCCTGCAGGCTTCCACTAGTGGTCCAGGATGACGCTCATTCCAAGGACTCCAGCCTGCCAGGTTCTCCTCATCCTGGACATTGTTCGCAGAGGTGTCCACACTCACTGGTGCTGGGGCTGCATTCCTGGACAGAGGACAGACAGTCCATCCTTAACCGATAGGTGGCCAGCTCTTACCACCCACCTGAGAGGCCCACCTAGCTCTGAAGGTCCCTCCCCTTGAGCCGTGCTGATCTGATGCACAGGAAATTATCCAGCCAGACCATCCCAGCTGTGACCTGGGCAGCTGAGGAAGCCCACAGGCCCAACTTTCACCCTTGCTGTCCTCACATCTCAGAACAACTCCAGAAGTCACAAGGTGAGCACTTGTGTTCTGCAGGTAAGGGACCCCTCCAAAAGGCAGCTTAGCTGTGGTCACTCAGAAGGAAGCAGAAGCCTAGTAGGGCAGGGACCCTCGTATCCTGACTCCTACCCCAGTTAGAGAGTACAGAGTTAACACCTACCTGGGCTGCCTGTGTTGACCACATGGCATAGTCTGAGGCCGTACACACCTGTCACACGGTTGCTGCAGGGAGCAGAGGCAGGGACACATTGCCACCAGGCACCATAACAGGGAAACACACAGCCTAAGTGCTGTCTCGCACCACAAGTCCCACCACACTTTTGAGCCAAGCAGCCTGGCTTAAGGTGGTGGGGTGTCAGGGTCCCTGAGCTGTCCCCATCTCAGATCCCCTCCAGTCCCCAAATAAAGGATGTGCTGGATGCACTCCCTCAGGTGCCCCGGGGCCATGACCTAAGGCCAGAACTCCTAGGGGCCTCAGCTTTGTCCCAGCCCTGAGGGAGACACAGGCATGAGCACATTTGTCCCCAAGTCCCTAATGTCTAGCATCACCAGTCCCTCCAGGGCGCCAAGAGCACTGCAGGCCCTACGCAGTGCCCTGCTGTTCTCAGAACACTGATTCTGCTGGTTCCTTCAACTACCCTCTCATGGAGACAGGCCCAGCTAGCTGCATCCCACATCACTGGGTCATTTCTAGAGTGACCATAACAAGCCCTCAAGAAGGCTGAGTGTTGAACCCTAAACTCCTTCTTCCTGGCTGTGCCCAGAGTGGACCTGGACACTGGATCCATGTGGCAGGCCATTGGGGGAGGCTTCACTGAGGGTGCCCATGGGTGTCCAGCAGCCTCAGATATCCCTGCTGCCAGAGGGTGGCCTCTCCTCACTGCCCTGGCATTCCAGCTCATTCCTCCTACTCCCAAGAATGCAGGAAAGTGGTTAGAACAAAAGAAAGAAGGTTGATCCTGGTGTCTGATGTCTGACACCACCCAGGTGCTGCCAGCCTTGAGAAGAACAGCTCAGCACTTGACCTTCAGGAAGCTCTGTCCAGAGTTCCCCCTTCCCAACCAGTTCCCCATATTTACCCAGCTACTCCTCTGTGGCATGGATTTCCATGGTCCCCAAGGTGGAAAATCACCCAACAGGGGGTGCAGTAGGTCCCCAAGACCACCCATGGAAGGCTCCAGGTGGGCACCCAGGCCTTCCTCCGTTCTCCTTCCCCTTGCAGGCTGCCCCAGTTTCCCTCACGCTCCTCAGTAAGGCATTGGTGTCCCCTGCAGGTGCTGAGGCCTCTAGTGATACCCCATCGGGGGCAAGTGAGAGGAAAGTGAGTGCAGGGAGCCAGCTGGGAGTGTGACCGGGACTTAGACACAAGTCAGAGATCAGGGTGATGAATTAGGCAGCCCTCCACACCACCTATGTGAGCTTACCTCTCTGAGGCCCGAAGGCTTCCACTGCTGAACAAGTTGCGAATGAAATGCAAAGCTGGCAACTTGGCATCAAAGGAGTAGAAGACCATGCAGAATTCCTTGGTGCTGGCAGCCGGCTAGGTGCAGCTCTGCATCTGTGAGAGGCGGAAAGCAGAGGCTCGGGCACAAGGATACCCCAGAATGCCTCAGCCCCACTTCTAACCTTCTCTGGTGAGCACAAGGCCCAGCACAGACCAGCAACCCCAGGTCTTCCCAGGGCCTCAGACATGGCCCTAGACCCAGGTGGAAGAAAGTCTCTGCTCCAGTCCTTGAGTGAAATCCTGCTGGGGACAGACAGCCAAGGCCCTGCCACCCTTGGGCTGCCTGAGGGATGGGTCTCCAAGTATGAGGACCTTGAGGGTCCCAGATGTAGATCTCACTGCCTTTTTGGTCTCAGATGCCTCACCATGAAATCAGGGTGACACCCCACTTCTTTTTTTTTTTTTGAGTTGGAGTCTCACTCTGTCGCCCAGACTGGAGCACAGTAGCCGCTCCCGGCCACCACA
>CAUYQG010128416.1:0-13431 GCA_963574415.1 Tarsius wallacei
TTCCAGCTACTTGGAAGGCTGAGGCAGAAGGATCGCCGGAGCCCAGCAGGTCGAGGCTGCGGTGGCCGGGAGCGGCCACTGCACTCCAGTCTGGGCGACAGAGTGAGACTCCAACTCAAAAAAAAAAAAAAAAAAAAGAATACAAAAATGAGTCGGCTGTGGTGGCATGTGCCTGTAGTCACAGCTACCAGGGAAGTTGAGGTGGCAGGATTGCATTAGCCCAGGAGGTTGAAGCTTCAGTGAGCTGAGATATCTCGCCACTGCACTCCAGCCTGAGTGACAGAGTAAGACCCTGTCAGAAAGACAGAAAGAAAGACAGACAGACGTGAAGAAAGGGAGGGAGGGGAAGAAGGGGGGGGAGGGAGGAAATGAAATGAAGTGCTGATTCGTGCTACAACATGGATGAACCTTAAAAATATTGTGCTACATGAAAGAAGACTAAAGACTACATATTGTAGAATTCCATTTATACAAAATACCCAGAAAGGCAAATCTAAAGAGACAAAGTAGGTAAGCCTGGGAATAGGGGTAGGAGGGAGGATTAACTAACTGTAAGCTGGCACAGGATCTTACCAGGGTGATAAAAATGTTCTAAAATTGGATTACAGTGACAGTTGCACAACTTGGTAACTTCAGTTTTAAAAAAACCATTTAACTGTATTCTTAAAATGGGTAAATTATCTGGTATGTAAATTATATCTCAATAAAGTTGTTTAAAAAAAGGAAAAAAATTCTGCTAATCTAGGCCCGCAGCACTCTCACCCCCTCTCCCAATGTACCACACTCTCTCTTTCTTCTTATCCCAAATTAGGGTGATTCCTAAAAACTTTTATTTTTCCAAAGTTTGTAGATAAAATGTATACTTATTTAATATAAACAAAATCAAACAACTATAAATGTGTAAAGTAGAAACCATTTCATTTTCTGAGCATACATTCTCCCATACCGGATACATTCCAGGTCTTGAAGATGTATTCTGCAATCTTGATTCCTGAGGTGGTAGATGATCAGCCATCTGTGGCTCAGACCCAAAGTCTTTCATCTTTTGAAGCTGTTCTTTCTGTTCCCTGTAAACAAATAAAATTACCATTGTACATAAGGCTTGTTTATTCCACTCCTTAATATCAAATTCAAAAGAAGAAACCTAAAAACCTTGTCCTAAAACCCTCTGCATACCCACACAGCACACCTGGGGCAACACTCTTGATTCTTTGGAGCTAACTCATCAGTCATCTAAAAATACAAGTAATTATAAATTCCTGTAGATCTACAACCTGCCTAAACAGTCTATTCTAACATCTCATCGACTTGTCTTGTGTTTCATTAATCCAACTCAAAGTTTTCTTGCTATTTTTTTTGATATATTTTTTTTGAGACAGGGTCTCGCTGTCACTTAGGAGGGAGTACAGTGGTATCATCAGCTCATGGCCTTGAACTCCTGGGTTCAAGCAGTCCTCTTGCCTCAGTCTCCCAAAGCACTGAGATTACAGGCGTTAGCCATTATGCCCAGATTCAATATTCTTTAGATCAAAGGTTGCAAAATTGTGGCCCATAAGCCAAATATGGCCCAAGAAGTTTTTTAAATTTGGCTTTCACATCAGTTTTTAAAATCTGAATTAGCTGTTACATGTACAAAGCAAAATATTTCACACATAAATCAAATTTTAAAGAGATTTGGTAACACTGTGCCTACATTCCTACATGACAACAAATCAGCTGAGTGGAGCAGAGAGGTGTTCATGTTAGAAGAAGCAGTTTGTCACAATCCTCACGACACTCTACCAAGTAATACCTGGCCCATGTTCACTCATCTTTGTTACTTATCTGATTCTTGTGGGCATTTTAGTTTATGGTCCCTGCTGTTTAGATGGTGAGAACAAGTATATATCTTTAAAAACAACACTTCATCTTGCAAAGATTCATTATGTAACCTTTCAGGGTTTTCTTTAAATCTCTGGTTAAATTCCTTTTATTTTTTGTCACACTGCCACCTTAAACATGTGTAACATCCACTGCAACCTTCAGAAATTTTATAATTTTCTCCTTACATTCTGTTAAGTGCAACGACCCAAATGAACACAAAGTAAGGATCAATTACATAAGATTATTTTCTGCCTCATGTAAATCACATGCCTCAGGATACTCCTTATGACTTTATACAATACAACACAACCTACTTGTATTCAACCATGACTGCTATTACCCATCACTCTGTATATTTTGATTGATTATGTTTATATTGCCTAGAAAGAACTTTTTTAAAAGGATGAAGAAGCAGTACCTTTTATCCAGCATTTCCATGCAAAGCAATGATGAGTGAAAAGGAAATTTGAAAAAGAAAAGGAAAAAACTTGATAGCTTAGCACCACCAATCAGCTTGGTCAGCTTGGTGTTCACCATAAACAACACAGGTTGAGCTCAAGTGCTGGGTTTGCCACTTAACAAGTTAGCCAAGCGAACTTCACCTCTCTGAACCCTAGTGTCATTTGTGAAGTGGGGATACCACTACACATCTTTGTAGGCCTTTAAGAATTTAAGATAGGAGGACTGAGATAATATACACTAAATTATTAACACAGTGTCTAGTACACAGTAAGTGTTAAGCTAAAGGTGTCTGTAATTTTAAAAAGTGAATAGTGAGGCATCTGGTCTTTCATCTTAACTACATGTAGTTTTCCTTATACTTTTCTTTCTAAGTTCTAAAGTTTAAGTTATAATTTACTAGTATAACCCACAAATGTAGACCAAAATTTTTAAATGAAAGAAACACAATACACTGGAACCTATCAAAACTTAACCATTAATTTATTTTCTCAAAAAAAATCACTAAAAAAGCTTGTAATCTGCTACTAACTCTTGATTTCCTATCCCAGGATATAGCTGGTTTGAGGATTAAATGAGTTATTATAAACACAAAGCACTTAGTATGGTTCCCGGCCAAAGTAAGCATGCAACAAACGTTAGCTCTTGTTACTATGGTTACTACAGAGAAAGCAAGACATAAATACAGATACACAGTGACTGTAAGTCAAGAAATCCAAATTCTATTTCCTAGCGCAAAGAAAATATTTGATTATGTAGAAACAAGTCACATCCTCAAGTAGAAATAGCTACTTCTAGTTACAATGAAAGATAAAATATCTCAAAAAGAAAGTATAAACAGACAAATCTGAGGATGCTTCCATAAACCACCTTTTGCTTCAACAAAGAAAACTATAGCACCCTCCAAAGTTACATCAAAGATGAGTGAACACGAAATCTATCAGATCTAATACCAAATAACAAACTGCCTACTGGAAAAAATGGAGGTTACATGGGAGCCCTGTGAAACCTAGAACGCTGTTGATGTTTGACATGTGAAACATGCACAGGCATGGCACATCAGCAACATGTCTACGAAGGCCAAGATAGCAGTCAATCTTCACATCTTGGGCACACATTTATAATTAACACAGCTCCTAAATACCCATCCAACCTTAAAACAGCACCAAATGACCAGAAATATACATTAAAAGTATATGGTAAGAACTTGAAGTAAAATTATTCCATTTAAATATATCACATCACTTTAGAAACAGCAGTCTGAAAGTGATTTTAACTTTAAAAAAATGATCTTAAGGAGTCAACTTACCGAAGCATTTTCAGTTCTTGAGCAGCTTTCAAAATGATTTCATGCTGCCTCTGACTGAGAACCATTACCCCTCCAAGGCCTTGGTCAGAGTCTAAGTTTGCATCAGACCCCATCATTTCAGAGGAATGATGTGAAGAGGGCATATGTTCCGCCATGGGGGAATGTCTATCCACATCAGATGGGTACCATCTGTCTGACAACCGTTCTCTTTCCCAGTCCATTCTGTCAGGAACATAATCTCTCTTTTCCCGCCATGTATCTCCTCTTTCTGGATACTCTCGAATCCTCAACTCACCCCTATCACGGAAATCTCGATCATACCCATGGTCTCGATTTCGTTCTTCTCTCCATCTATCATCCCGGTATCTATCCAAAGGTGGAAGAGGTGGGAGAGGTGGTAAAGGTGGAAGAGATGGAATATCCCGTTCACGAAACTGTGATTCTTGTTCATCCAGTGGTCTCCCATAATCTCTGTCCCACTCATTATCCAAATTTCTATCATACATGTCCATGGGTCTTCCAATCCGATCCACATCCCTATCCAAGTCTCTATCCATTTCCCTATTGTAGTCCTCATCCATATCCTGATCTCTCTCCCAATCATCCCACCAAGGGCCTCGCCTATCTCCATCATGAGACCGGGATGGCGGCGCTGAGAACCTGTCCTCTCTGTTATATGGATCTAGAGTATCATCTTGATAGTCACGTTCACACTCTCTCCAGTATCTCTCTCTATCCCAGTCATCGAGTCTTTCTCGTTCCATTGGAGCATTTCTATCGTCTAATGGGAACTCTTCATGCCCTCTCTCTTCTCCATGATTCCATGGAGCCCTAGGAGGCTCGTCTCGGTGATATGGGTACATTTTTTCCCCACTATCTCCTGATTCTGGTCTGAATGGTCCTCTATCACGACCAAAATCTGATCTTCCCAGTCCCCTTTCTCGACTTCCAGGCCCTCGAGGCAGTCCCCTCTCCCTGCTTCCAGCTCTTCGGGGTGGTACTCTCTCCCTACTCCCAGCCCTTCGAGGAGGTCCTCTCTCCTGACTGCCAGCCCTCCGAGGTGGCCCCCTTTCTCGGCTGCCAGCTCTACCCCTGTCCTGGCTGCCTTGCAGGCCACCTGGCACTTTCTCCCGACTGCTTCCAGGCCTTACCAACCCTCTGTCGCGGCTGCCCTCTCCTCTGCTCAACTTCTCTCGACTGTCTTCTCTTCTACCCATCATCTTATCCCGAAAGTCTTCTTGCTTGACCAACCCTGGGCCTCGGTTGATTGCCTGGCCACGACCTCTGTTCACTAGTCCTTTATCCCGCATGTCTTCCATTCTGCTTTGCCCAGGACCTCTGTAAGATGAGCCGCTGCCTCGATTGCCTTCTAATCTATTATCTCTATTATCGGGCCGAGGCAGCCCTTTATCTTGGTTGTTTTCTGAATGGACAAGACCAATACCCATTGGTTTAAAGTCATTATCTGCAGTTAGTGGCGATGACGTTGCTACTGCTCCTCCCTCCATCCCCCCTGTTTTTGACGGAAAAGTAGATTGAGCAGGTACAGGTTTATTTGCGAGGGGTACAGGCTGGGTAACAGTTTGGGATTTGTTGATTTGAGTGTCCACACTTTGAGAATTCTGGTCCCAATCAGAAGACTCTACAGTCCCTTCCGAGACTTCGCTTTTAGGTGGCTCTTGTCGAGAGTTGCTTAGATTCTCATTTGACTGAGCCGCCTTGACATCCTTTACATCTGCCACAATGGAAAATGCAGCCGATTGCATTTTAAAATTCTTCTGTTGGTTACTACTGGTGTCTGCTAACGGTTCTTTGTTTCCTGAAAGAGGTTCTGCTTGTGACTTAGGCTGCTGCTGATGCTGCTGTCCAAAAGGTGGTTTGGGGCCTTTCCACTGTGGTCCACTCTGTCGAGGACTTAGGGATGTATTGGGGGTAATATAAAATTGAGATGCTGGCCCCCGGGGAATCATTCCCCATTTGCTTTTAGTGCCCTCTGCTGGGTGACCTTCATATCTGGGTCTTGGCCCATCGGGGCGATTTCCTTCAAAACGAGGCCCTTTGGGTCTCGGTCCTTCACACCTTGACCCTAAATCCTCAAATCTTCGAGGACCATCAAATCTACAAGTAAAACAAAAGATATTACTCAAGACAGTAAAGCAGAAAAGAAATTCTCCATGTAAGAATATTTAAGGCACTCTTGCCTTAGAATTTGTTTGTAACAATGGCTCTTTTCAGTCACCAAATAAATCCTGAGTCACCAATATCTTAGAACCAGTATGTTAAGGTAGCAGAGTTCAGAGATCTTAGGACAGGCTTTGGAAATCATGTCAGTGTTCTCTAACTCACTTCAACACACTCCCTGCAGCAAGTCACTGATATAGTGAACTGTTAGAAAGCAATTATAAATATAGTGCCTTAGCAGACAGAAAAGGCCACTCATTTTAAATAGAAAAAAAATTGACAAACTCCCATTACTAACTCTAAGAGTTCTAGTTATAATTTAATTCCAGAAGTACTAATATAAAACAGTTAACAAGAAAACACAGGGTGATAATTATAAATATTTTAAGAGCTAGCACCAATATCTTGATTAATGGACAAAAGTTAAAGAAAAAAAAAAACATACAGCAGCTGTTATTTTTTCTTTTCTTTTTATCTTTTTTTTTAAGAGACAGGGTCTTGCTCTGTTGTCCAGGCTGGAGCTCAGCGGTGCAATCATAGCTCACTGCAGCCTCAAACTTCTGGCCTCAAGTAATCCAACCACCTTGACCTCCCAAAGTGCTAGGATTACAGGTATCAGCCACCACACCTGGCCAAGCAGTATCTTAAGAGTGTGCTCTAACATTTTAAAAGGTCTGGAGAGATGAATTTTTGCTATGGACCTACCCATTCATTCGGTAAATAAACAGCACACACTCCCCATCTGCCAGGCACTATACTACATCCAAGAGATAGACAAATAAAATGTCATCTGTGACCCACGGAGTTTACAATCAAGTGAGAAGAGAATCTAAGTGTAAATAATGCCAAGAGATACAATGACTCAAATCTATCTGGTACAATAAGGGCAGCAGAAGATGCTAAAATTGAGTCTTGAAAGACAAATAATGAGATCAGGCTGACAGAGTAAGTTGGAGATGAGGGAAGCAAGTGGCAAGGGCATCTCAGGTTAAGAAGGCAAGCTGAGGAAAGGTAGAGAAACCCATTCCAGCATAGCATGTTTGGAAGTGCACATGGCTTAGCATGGCTGAAGCAAAGGAGAGACAGAGTCGGAAGAGCTGACAAAGAGGGAGGCGTGGAAAAGCGGAACGTTAAGAAATAAGATAAAGCAGGCAAACATGACCCTCCAGAAAGCTGCGTCTGCCTCATGCAGCAGAGAGGACGGCGGTCTTCCAATATCCATTCTTTCTATTTTTAGTTAGACACAAGGTTCCTAAGACTAGACTCTCTTTCTCGGTCTCTCTTGCAGCTAGAACTTGTAGCCAACCAAGCTCTGACCAAGGGGCTAAGAATGAAGATGATTTGCATATCCTTCTGAGTTAAAGGAAAGGGGGCAGTTTCTTTTATATGCTGGTTCCAACATGGCAGAGAAGCATTCTGGACTAGGTTGAGGCGGGATGGCAAAGTTACAAATCACAAGAAACCTGATTCCTGAGACCACAGAGCCATCATGTAAGTCCTAAGAGAAGACACTTCTAACCTGTTACAGTCATCATCTGCCTTTGATCTCTATTACAACAGATGAATTAATTCAGTTGGCTAAGGAGTTTGGCATTACCTTATAAGCAGTTAGATTCACTAAATATGGTCTGATTTCTAAAAGACTGCTTTCATACAAAAATAGCAGCCAGACAGAAGGGAAACCATTTAAAGATTATTTCTACAATTTGGAGGTGAAGGTGATGTTGATTTTAAGGCGTGAGAGATATGAGGATGTAGAGGAGGGGATAAAAGTGAAAGATGTGAAATAATGAAGAATTGATGGGTTTTGTAACAGGTGGAAACAAAATGAAAGTGGAAAGGGAAGAATGTAGGATGATTTCAAGGTTTCAGGCCTAAGTTACTGAATGGACAGTGATGCCTTTCATGCCTTTAATGAGAGTAAGAAGGGCTTTTGTTTCACCTGTTTGAGAAACCAATAAAGAGTAATACATTCAGTTTCAGCAAAATATTTACTTCCTACCCCTGTAACGCTAGGCTTTGCTGATCTTAAAGTTTCAGTTTCAAAGGGAAGAATACTGCCACCAAGGGGCACAACAATCATTCTACTAACCTGGAATTGGGACTACAACTTTCCCTTGAAGTTCTGAATCAAGAGGCAAAGATGGGAGGTGCTGTATTGGCTGAGGTGACAGACCCTGGCTTTCAAGGGGAAACTAGGTTACTACTGCACAATGGGGGTTAAGGAGGAGTATGTCCAAAATGCAAGAGATTGTCTACCACACTTCAGTACTTCCCATGTTCTGTGATGAAAGTCAATGGGAAACTACAGTGACCTAAATCAGCAGAACTGCTAATAGGATCTTTCAACGATGAAACTCTGGGTCATCCCGAGAGGCAAGGAACCAGGACCAAAGTACTTGCTTAGAGCAAAGAAAGTAAGGAGTGGGTAGTGGAAGAAGGTAGCTATAAATACCAGCTATGACCACATGACCACTGCAGAAATAAGTTAATTTGATAGATGCGTTTGAATACATACATATGTATGAATCTTTTGGTTTATTTGTTTTTTTCCTTATTATCTAACATAAGATGTGCTAATCACAGTTGGTTTAATATCTTAGTACTTAAATTACAAAGTATCAAAGAATATGTCAGAAAAATGATCTATTATTACCCCAAAGACAAAAAAGGGACTTTATCTCTTTTTCTGGAGAAAGGGTTAGAGTGTCTTAGACTGTTGAGGGATAAGTGTCTCAAGTGCAAAAACTTCCCTGTGGCCCACCATAATCAGAAACAGAAGAAAGGGAATACCAGCAATGTAGTTTAGCCTAGCCAAGTGGATGCTTTACATACCCACTGAAAGGAATTTAAAAACACATAAATCCACAATAAACAGGGGGGCTTGGTCATCAGCAGACAAGAATCTTATTTTTAAATTCCAAAAGACAAAGAACAAATAAATATGAGCGGTAACTTACTGAGGAGGAAGAAGCTGCAGTTTAGAGTGCTGGTAGCAGAAGAAGATAAAAACAAAACGGGGCTGGTGTGCCACAGAACCCCAGAGAGTGTCGGGATTCTCAGATACAAGGGAGTGGAGGAAGGATGGGAGTACAACATAGGGCTAAAAATATGTAAATTAAAATCTATATTCAGAGCTACCAACCAGCTTATCCCTAGCCTGAAAGTCCCTGAATTCCTGTACTGGAGGGTCCCCTCACAGCAGCTCCTTACCCTACCATCTCAGCAAGACCTGACTAGTGACAAGCCCCTCACATACACACAGAGCTCCCAGTCAGCTTGTCAGTGTCTCCCACTCTTAAATATAAATGGACAGCAAAGGATCACTAGACACTTGAGAACACCTCCAAAATGAAAGAAGGAAACCAAAGATAGATAAATAGGATGGGAATCTGGAGAAGACAAGAGATAAATGCAAAAAACAAAAGAGAACTTAAGAAAAAACTCATATGTTATCCTCAGAGATGTTCTTAAAGAGATTATACCTATAAATCAAGACCAATTTGCTATTTATAAAAAGGATCAGAAACAGAAGAACTGAGGACTCGGAAAACTTCCCTCCTGTCCACGCTTCCCTAGTGTGTTACTTTAGAAACTTTTTTTTCAATCTCAAAGATATAAAAGGATTAGAAGCTAGTGTATCTCACAAAGTAAAACAAAAGCTGAGAAAAGAGACAAAGATAATCCAGCAGGTCCAAAGTCCTACTAATAAGGAGTTCCAGAAAAAGAAAAACAGAAAATGAGAAAAAAGAAAAAAAATTAATGAAGAAATAGTACCAAAAAATTTCCCAGAGTTAAGAGACTCTAATTTCCAGACAGAAAGGACCCAGCAAATTGAGTACTCAAAATAATTAATACAACTAAACAAACAAAAATCACTGAAATTTCAGAATATCAGAGGTAAAAAAAGTTTCTGGAGGGGTAAGTAGGGGGAAAGAGGTCATCCAAACAGGAAAAGAAGGCCAGGCATGGTGGCTCAAGCCTGTAATTCCAGCACTTTGGGAGGCTAAGGCGAGAGGACTGCCTGAGCCCAGGGGCTCAAGACCAGCCTGGGCAACTTGGCAAGACCTCATCTCTACAATAAATTGAAAAAATTAGCTGGGCATGGTAGCGCACACCTGTAGTTCCAGCTACTTGGAGAGCTGAGGCGGAAGGATCCCCTGAGCCCAGCAGGTCGAGGCTGTGGTGGCACTCCAGCCTGGGTGACAGAGTGAGACTCTGACTCAAACAAACAAAACAAAACAGGAAAAGAATCAGAATAGCTACACTAAGTGACAGAAGAAAATAGAACAATAACTCTAAAACCTTAAGGAATACTTATTCTCAACATCAAATTGTATATCCAAATTATTGATCGAGTATGAGGTTAGATTAAAGACATCTTCAGACATGTGAGGACTCAGAAAATGTGCCCCCTGCCCACACTTCCTTAGTATGTTACTTGAGCATGCACTCAGGGAAAAGGAGGCACTAACCCTAACAAAGAGTCATGGGATCCAGTCAGCAGTGAATCCAACTAGGGGGACAGTCAAGGCACCAGCTACAGTAACAGTCACATGGCAGTCAGAGAGTAGAGTGGGTAAGTTTTACTTATCAGAACAGGAAGTAAATATTTAAGTGTGTAAGTCATGAAAGGAGCTGCTTACTATTTAGTGCTACCAAAGAAACAGCAAAGAACTAAAAGAGGACACCACTGGAAAACACATCTAGGGTGGCATGGGTGTCTATTTTGTTCAATTTTTAAAAGACATGTATATGTACCACTTTAATAAAAATGTAAAATACAATTCTGCAAAGGGCACAGAAAGAGGATTAACTCTTATCAGAAAGGCTTCTTCTTCTGAGACTACAAGAAAAAAGACAAGCATTGTAAGTGAAGCTAAGGGCTAAAAGTGAGAGTTTACCAGGCCAGACAGGTAACCTTATTTTCCTCTGTAAGCAGGAAGTTAAAAATATAAAGCGAAATAAAAATGTCTTCTGAGGCCGAAAAGGCAGCAGCAGGGTAGACAGTCTATGTAAAGCAGTAAAGGCATGGTTGGCATAGCTGCATGGGCAGCGGGTAGAGGAGCTGACCAGGGACTCATCAAAGGACACATCACAGTGCTGAGGATGCATATCACATAATTATAGAGAGAAAAAAGTATGCTCTTTTAGACCTTGTGATAGCTTGGTTCCTTTTTTTGAAGTTACATTAACTCAAAGGACTTGAATAATATCTTGGGATCATTAAAGTTGTATAAAATCATTTGCTGTGTATTCAATTCAGTGCAGCAATTATTAGTTCATAATAAGCGATAAGAGAAGATATTTTCCATAATGTAGAAGCAGCAGTGAGAGACCTATCAACAAGTTATCTAGCATTATAATCAAATTCTGAACAGGAGCAAGGCGCCTTCTTAACAAAATTGTGGATGCCTTGAGAATTTTATCCATGACTGACATTTTGGCACAAGCAACATTTACTGAAAACCTACTGATTGTCAGGTACTGTGCTGGTGCTAGAAACAGTCATATGCAACCTCAAGGAGTTCACCATCCCCAGGAAGAATAAGACAAGAAAATCAACAATTAGAACATTCTCTAAGTAATCAGAGGGATAAAAAGAAAAAAACAATTAGAAGAGAATTTGATAAATATGGGACACATTTGTCTTGCTAACCAAAGTATCCCCAATATCTGACTTGCCAAAGGATCACAATATGTAATTACTGAAGTGCTACTCCAGGTCAAAAAAAAAAAAAACAGAAATAAGTAAAGCAAAGAATGGCAGGAAGAGAATTCCAGACAAAGAAAAGAGTGTGTGGAAAGGCCAGAGGAAAGGGCAAAGGAAGCAGGAGGCATTAAAAGATGAGCAGATAAGAAGAGAACCTGGCAGAAAGGGTGATAAAGATAATGGAAGGGTAGGGTACTTTGCTTTCAGACTAAGTTACTGATCAACACCCAAGGTCATTATTTTTATTTTCCTTTGGGGGAATCAGAAAATGCTGAAACCATATGAAAAATACTTTCAACACTACATATAAATGGCAAATATTTATCACTACTGTACTTAAATTTTCAAAGGTCAAAGATATTACAAAATGACAATCAAACCTTTTTTATTTACAACAGTAAAGAGCTTTTAGACCTTTGGAACAGATATTAAGAGATACTCATATTAAAAATTTGTATAAAAATAAGCCACTTTTACATCAATACAATTAATTACTATGACCTTTTTGACATATACAAACATGTATTTAAAATACAATAGAAACATAGTTATGTATTTACTAAATACAGTCACATAAAAATGCATGCAATGAACATTGGACAGATGAAAAAAACAAATATTTGCTTTTAAATACTTAGAAAAATTGTTATCTGTATAGTTAATTGTCTTATAAACGCCTATAAAAATACCGTTAAAACTAGCTATAAAAATTAGAACTAGGTATAAAACAAGGTACAAAAATGGGTATAAGATATTGGAGTATGCTTAAATACAAATATCCTTAAACAAGGTACTGTCTGTATCACACTATTTGCATAAACACACTAAAATCAACAGACTGTGGGAAGTACAAGATAACAAATTCTGGAATCAAATTCCTTCCTTTAGTTTTCAAGTGAGATAATGTCTGTTTTCTAATATGTATAACCAGTATCCTGAAATCAAAATTCCCAAAGATAAGTAATCACTATAAACAGGAATAATCATGACAAATGGAAACATAAACACTATAGTGTTCATAGTCCCTTACTCATTATTAGTAAGATAGCTACAGAATGGAATAGGTCCACAATTCTAATCCTAAAACCAGTCAAAAAGTAGTTGTGACAGACTAGAATTCTTGCTATTCGACAGATTCTATGCAATGCTCATCAAAATGCAGCAGGTTTTTGAAAACTTGACTAGCCGACTCCAACAAGAAAAAATCAAAACAACATAGAACAGAGAGAGGTCAGCAAACTCTGGCTTATGGACCAGATACAGTTAAGAGAGTTTTTTTTGTTTTGTTTTGTTTTACCTTTTTTAAGGTTAAAAAAAAAAAAGAGGAGGAAGAAAGAAAATTGACAGAGACCAAATGTGGCCCACAAAGCCTAAAAATATTTACTATCTGGCCCTTTACAGAAAAATTTTGCCAGCCCCTGATCTAGAAGAACAGAATTGAAGAACCTATACTAATAGATATCTAAATTTATTATAAAGCTTTGGTATGATGCTGATGCAAGGACAGACAAACAGACCAAGGGAATAGAGTCCAGAAACAAACATATTTAGGTACCTGATTTAGGATGAAGTCACTGCAAAGTAGTAGGGAAGGAATCAACTCTTCAATAAATGGTGTTAGGGTCAACTGGATAGTCATACGGAAAATAATGAAAATTGACCCCTACATTATACACTAGCCAAAAGGAAAAAAAGTTCTATATGGAGTGTTGATTTAAAAATAAAAGGTTAAAGCATTAAAAGATAGAAAAAAATATATAAGAATATATTTGAGCCGGGAGGTGGCTCAGCCTGTAATCCCGCGCCCTGGGAGACTGAGGTGAGTGGATTGCCTGAGCCCGCGGGTTTGAGACCCGCCTGGGCAACTTGGCGAGACCTCATCTCTACAATAAATCAAAAAATTAGC
>CAUYQG010128423.1:0-18457 GCA_963574415.1 Tarsius wallacei
ATAAAAATCAAACAATTAGCCGGGCGTGGTAATGCACGCCTGTAATTCCGGCTACTCGGAAGGCTGAGGCGGAAGGATCGCCGGAGCCCAGCAGGTCGAGACTGCGGTGGCTGGGAGCGGCCACTGCACTCCAGTCTGGGCGACGGAGTGAGACTCTAACTCAAAAAAAAAAAAAAAGTCCTTGAAGAAATGCTTCAAGAGCTTGATTCCACTTGTTTAGAATTTCTATTGAAAGCAATGCTTTTATCTGTAGCTGATCTGGGTGCAATGGTTTTTGGCACCTATCAGTAGAAAATTTGCCTACCTTTAATTTTTCAGTCAGTATTGGGTAAGCTGAACCAGTTGAGATGTCTATGGTGTTGGCTATTCTTTCTGTTGGCAATTGTCTGTCCTCTTCAACTGGGCATGAAGAAGTTTTTCCTCACAAATTGATGTGGATTACTGCAAGCTTCATTTTCAACATCATTTCATCCCTTCTTAAAACAAGTTATCCATTTGTAAACTACAGATTTCTTTGGAAGCATTGTCCCCCATAAACTTTTGGTAAAGCATCAATGATTTCACCATTTCTCCACCCATGCTTCACCATAAAATTGTTGTTTGCTTTTGCTTCAATTTTAGCAGAATACATGTTGCTCTGTTAGGGGTTCTTTTCAAATTGATGTTATATGCTTTTTAGTGTCAGACTTCTTATAACAAATTAGTTTACTATGGTGCACAACAAATTTTTGAAATCCATGCATAGTTTTTTTCAAGATACTCATTTTCCATGAACTGTTTGGAGTCCCCTTGCTCAAGTCAAAATACTTTTAGTTGAAATATAAAAAAGCTCAATTCAAACAATAAAAGAATGTTTTTGGCCCCCATGATTAAAACAGTTCAGAGATAGGCAGGGTTGAGGTATAGTTGAATCAGGGTTTGGGATCTGTTTCCCTGCAGCTTTCTAACTTGTCCCTTCTCTGGCCAGTTTCCCTTATGGTAGCAAAACGGCTTTAGTCAGTCCCACTTCACATCTGCACAACACATCCATAGCAGTAGTGGATTATCTTCCTTTTTTCCTTCTGCAAGAAGTCTTGATCTTCACTCTCACCGAGTTAGTTAAATCATGTACCCATACCGGAAGCAATTATTGTGACTCAAGGGTGCTTTGTGTTTGGGTATTTATCCCTGAACTAACACTGGAAAGAGAGATGGGTTTGTGCTGATTTTTTAATGCCAAGTTGAGAGCTAGTCAACCACACCCAAATGGAATGACTGATGTTTGATGGGGTAAGAAAGAATGTTTACTACAGGGTGAATGGGGTGGGAGGTAAAGCCCATAGTAGAATTCAGTGATAGATAAAACTAGTTCCTGGTGCCATGATGACCTAGCTCTTAATAAGAAAGCCTTATATCTTCCCAACGCTTTATACCTTTCTAAGATTTTATAACTATATGTTTTGTTATATATGGGTCCACTAATAATTATTTTTAATATATAGCACATATTTTATTAGACTTACTTTAATGATAAATTTTAGGCCCAAAGTAGTTCAGGAATTTGTTCAAGATCACAGACTAGTTAATGGCAGAACTAGAATTCAGTTCTTGTAATGTTTTGTTAAGTGTTTATTCCACTATGCAAGAGTGCTTCCTCTCTTCCTTGACTCTCTTTGAAAATGTGTTGGATGAGGATTGTGTTATAATTGGGTTTCTGGTTCAGAAAATCAAAACTGCTACAAAGATAATTGCCCCTATAAAGTACCACTGTGGCTGCTTTTTCTTTTAAATTGCTTAATCTTTGTGAGTTCAGGTGGCCAAATACACCCTCAATTAGGCTTCTTACCCATGAACACAAAGCTCCATAGAAGGACAATGAGCAATTCAACTTTTGTTATGATCAAATCCTAGGGTTAAAGATAAATATGCAATTATTGTTAAGAAAGAAAACAGGCTCTCTTTCTTTTATGCTCCTCTGAGAAGTCAGTGTACTGCAAATTAAAGGGAGTGATAGTCTGGCTGCATATAAGCATAAGGCATTGATTAGAGTATTATTGCATTACAAGTTCATTGCTGTTGAACAGTGAAAGCATATAATTACTCTTCATAGAATGTAGGCACAGAAAGCAGAGAAGTACATTTCCAGGCCCATATGTTTAAATTACGAATGCAAAACTCATTTTCACCTAAAGAGAAGGCATCATGATTCAGTTATTTAATCATTTTTAAACAGAGATAAGGATTCACCAAAATGAGAGAGAGAAATGCTTTCATTAAGAGTCACATTACCATATTCAATGCAGAAACTATTGAACCAGAGAGATATTTTTGGAAAATTGATTTGCCCACATTAAATCATACTGAACAAAAAAAGAAAAAACTAAAGAAAGGGTACATACTCCAGGTAGTTGAAATAATAGTTTGAAAGAACACAAAATTAGATGGAAATTTGGAAGCAAAAGGTTACAGTTAAAAAAAGCAATCGGACACAAAATTGGTAATAAATCACTCACAGCTGACTTAATCTCACAAGTAGTGAGAGTATTTTAATGAAGATGCCTGGAAAAGGAGTTATGAAATCTAATTTCTTTTCCTACATCCAGTGAAGATTTCTTACGAAGGAAAGTCACTCAATTTCCTGTCTAGCACCATCATAAAATAAGACCATATTGTCCTTGGTTTTGTAGAATTTAAAACAGTTATACTCTATTTTAAAGCAATGGACATTTCTCTGTATTTGCCAAAAACATGACCATATGTGGCATATAAAATAAATGTAAACGTTATTATTTATTTTATTTAAAAAACAATGTTGATTTTTAAAGCTTTTTGAATCTTAAACATTTTTTAGCAGGCTATAACATTTTCATTATTTTTTTTCACACTTAAAAGGTCGTTGTAGTATTATAGATCTTCCTGGCAGGGAAATAATGAGAAATATAAATTTTATTTGTTATTTTCTTAAAATTTGTACTCCCTCATTGATTCAAATATGGTCCTTTGGTTGCAAGCAACAGAAACTAATTCTGGCTAACCTAGGCAGAGAAGGAATGTATTTAAATTATGAAGCATAGCTTACAAAATCCAAGGAAGGCTAGAGTAACCCCAAAAGTGTGGATCATAAAAACTAACATTTGAAATGATAACATTTCAAACATGAATGCTTCAAAGAAGAGCCTTCTGTGGGTTTTCTATCTTTGTGCACCTCCCTACAGATTCAAATACCAGAAGAGAAATTCCATTTAACCTAGCTTAAGTTGGCCTTTAGCAAAAGGAGGACAGGGGGTCTTGAGTAAGTGTCCGCTTCAGGAAGACTACAATGGGGACATGTTGGAAAGTAGTTGTAAGTCTCCAAAACAGGCATTGGTGTTGGATAGCCCCAAAATATAAATGCCCATGTAATTCATTTTCTGATCCAGCTTATTTTAGAGTGTGCAGAGATGATTGTCAATTTATTCATATATATATATGTGTGTGTGTCTTACAATCATTAGTTGAGAGAGAGAATTTATCCCAAATTGCTTTTGCTCAGAATTGCTAATACAGTCTGAGCAGTTTTCTTAAAAGGAACAAATATTCTGCAAGTTGTAGCCACGTTGCTTTTAACGTGATGATATAATGGATAGGGAATAGTAACTTCCACTGGTATTGTGTCCAAAAACAAGAACAAAGCACTACTATTTGCTGTTCTATTAATAAAAACCTTGCTGTGGAATATATTATTTCAAATGTATTTGGTGACAGGCTGATTGTGTGTCATTTCTTCAGAGAGGAACAGCAAATGTGTGCTTTTTTTTTTTTCACTCCTGCACAGGTAAACAGAGTTGACTTTTACCAGGTGTCCATCAGTTCTCATCCAATCCCCTTGGGGACAAAGCAGCTTAAAACAATAGGTTTGCATTGGGCTATCATTTAAGAATAGCAACTGGTAGCTGCCTCCTAATTTCTGCACAGTGGGTCAGAACTACTGCTGGAAATTTCAAATGTTTTAAAAACAGTAGGGCACCCCCCAGATCAATCCATCAATCAATCAATCATCAGAATTTACATAGTGTTCTCACAGAGCAGCTTTCTAGAGTGCTTTACAAAATAAAATAAACTCTGTGAAGGCCAAGCCCCAATTCAACTCTAGTCTTAACATAAATCTCTTCTGGTAAAGGAATTGGTGTAATTTCAGTGAAAGAAAGGATAAGTCTTTGTCACAGAAAACATTCTCTCATCATTGTCAATGATTTAGCAGAAATTATAGAAAAGTGAGCAAAGTAATAAAATGACCCCCCAAATAAGAAATTAGACCCCTCTTCCATCTCTTCTTTCTTTTCATGGTTTCTCCTTTCATTTATTTCTATCTCTATCGCCTATTCTCCTCCTCTAGCATCAATACCATAAAGAACTATGTTTACCTCTATAAACCTCAGTATCTAAGAAAAGGCTCTTCCATGCTAAGCTGAAAATTAATATGAAGGAAAGATATCCATGACATTTTAACCCAACATTAATTTTGTCAATCTGGTTACCTACGTGGGTGTTCTCTCTTTCCCTTTTCTAACATCTGGACCTCTGCTTCTAGAAAAATGACTTTCTCAGATAGATGTGAATTGTTTATAAATCAGTGGTGTACTAAGCAGCAACAGTGAGCTGTTGATTGTTTTGCTGCAATCACTAGTCCAATTGCGATTAGGCAACAAGTGCCTGTCTTTTTGCCTAGAAATGGGGTTTGGCAAACTATGACTCAAAGGTCAAATCCAGCCTGCCTCCTGCTTTTGCACATAGTTTTATTAAAACACAGTCTGCTTACCTATTATAGACCACTCTGTTTACCTATTATAATGGCTACTTTTGCACTTTATCAGCAGAGTTGAGACATTGCAACAGTGACTTCATGACCCATAAAGCTGAAAATACTATTGACCTTTTGCACATAATGCTTGTCATCCCTTAGCCTAGGACTTTGCTAAATAAGTGCTCTAGTAAAATAAAAGGAAGAGTGCTGTTGCTTTCTCTTAAAGAGCATGTCATCTTATTGGATTGAGAAGTTGAGCACAGAGGAGATATTTCATTAATAAGATAGGATTTAAGAAATGTCAAATTTGTGCAGTATTGATTATATTTATATAAATAATTCAGAGACAAGAGATCAGGCTGGTGACATTGCAGAAGGATAGAAATGAACTTTGTAGAGAGGACAGGATTTAAGTCAGAAAATTTCAGAGCTGGAAAGCAGCTTTAGAGAGCAGGTCCAGAGCTTTCCAAAATTTAGGCCATAGGCCAGCATCAGTCTGTGATGGGTTTTCCCTTAATTACCAACAAAAAGAAAAAAAACACAATGTGGTTGAGGATTTCAAGGCAGGACTTTTTCTGTATCTGCCCAATGCGGGCCATGTCTCTTTATATGAGGTAGGCTTCATAAAGCTAAATTTATTCAAACTTAGAATTATCTTCTTCCAATATTTGTGTTGAGATTTCCTCTTTTTAAAATGATATTGAGAGTTGAGGATATATGCTATTTCTACAATTATTTGTAACCTTACTTGGTAGAATAAAATTTGATCCCTCGGTATTTGTTCTCTCAATATTTTTAAAAACTTTTTGTTCTATGCGATCTAGGAAACTAGAAACTATAGACTTGAACATGTTCTAATCTATGTTTCAATGTCTTTTAAGTCATTCACACCAAACAGCTGATGTAGTCAACAAAAAGAGAAGGGCATGCAAACGGCAGAAAGAGGAAGTAAGTTTCAGGTGAGGTTAGTATTGTTGATCTTTTCCCAACTCAGGGCCATCAAACTGTGTTTAGCTTTTGCACCAACCTCTTAATGCTCTAAAACTCTCACTTGCGTTAAGTATTGATTTTCAGAACCTACCAGAGATTTTCTTGGGTTCAAGCAAGCATTCAGATTCACCAACCCACCATAGGCCACACGTGACTTCAGTCTACTAAGACTGGGACTCAGAATGAATAACTCCCAGGAGAGTATCAGCAAGCATTCTTATTCCGTGCAAGTCCTTGCAGCGGTCCATGTAACAGTTATAATGGTCATCAGAGCACGTCTCTCGAGGTGACAGTTCAAATGCAAGAAAACCAGATCTTATAGGGCAGGTGCACCAGTAGCCCTAGCCTCATGGACGCCAATATTTCTTGTAGCAACATAGGCATGTATGTGTACCACATTTTTTTATCCAGTTCTGTTTCTAGTGTGCAAAAGAGGGACATAGTAATAAATGTCTCACCCCACTTGGGCAAGCCCATAGTTATGGCTTTCCATTAAGTATATATACTTATCCCATTCTAAATATTATCTTCCAATGTGGAGTCATTTTATTCTTAGCAATGTTGCCTAGCAACTGTTGACATATTACCCTTATCAAGTTACCAGGGGAACAGAGCTTGAGAATTAATCAAAAAGTTAAATCCTTATTCAAAAGGAGAAAGGGCTTATTAACCCTTTGCCCACGATTTCCTTCCAAACCTTTAGAATGGCAGGTGACGGGGAACATACGATTCTCTAAAGTTACTAGGGAAACTAAGTAGCAATGTATCCCATTCAAACAAGAGGGGAATATTGACCCTCTCAAGTAAGATACCAGAGGTTGTGAGTTGCTGTACAACTATTAATAAAAAGCTATTTGATTAACCACCACCTTCTCATTCTTTTTTTCTTTTCTGAGTTGGAGTCTCACTCTGTCACCCAGACTGGAGTGCAGTGGCTGCTGCCGGCCACCGCAGCCTCGACCTGCTGGGCTCCGGCGATCCTCCCGCCTCAGCCTTCCAAGTAGATAGAACAACAGGCGCGCGCTACCACGCCCGGCTAATTTTTTGAATTATTGTAGAGATGAGGTCTGGCCAAGTTGCCCAGGCAGGTCTCGAACCCATGGGCTCAGGCAATCCACTCACCTCAGCCTCCCCAAGCGAGGGATTACAGGCTGAGCCACCGAGCCGGCACCTTCTCATTCTTAAGACCTCTTCCTGAACACCTCTTGTTCCCAGAAGCCCTCTCTGACCACCTTGATTAAAGTGCTTCCATCACAGCTGTTCTCTATCACAGCACCTTCTTCATTCCCTTCTATATCCCTTCCACCAAATTCTAATTTTAAAATATTCTACTTATTTTGTTTTATTTATTTTATTTTAAAGATGTGGGGTACAATTCAGGGTTAGGTACACAAGTTGTCATCATACAAGTAAAGTTTGGGCCTCCGTTTGTCCCCACTTTGCCTGGTTTGCCTTCAGGTACCCTTTTTAATGATATGTGCCCCATCCCCCACTCCCCTGGCAGTTTCTGGCTACTGCCAATCCCTTTCTTATAGTATTATGGTAAATGTTCAGGGTCGGGTCTGTTTATGAGTGAGAACATGTGGTACTCAGTTCTTTGTTTCTGTGATAAATCACTGAGTATTATAGACTCTAAATCCATCCAAGATGCTGATAAGTCCATAATTTTGTTCTTCTTTATAGGGCTGCATAATATTCCATCATGTATATGTACCACATTTTTTTAATCCAGTCCAGTTTTGATGGGCAGCACGGTTGGTTCCATATTTTCACTATTGTAAATAGTGCTGTAATAAACATGCGTGTGCAGGTAACTTTTTTGAAGAGTGATTAAGTTCCTCCAAGTATATCCCCAGAAGGGGGATTGCTAGGTTGTTTGGAAGGTCAATTTCTAGTTATTTTATGAATCGCCACATTGTTTTCCACAGAGGATGAACTAGTTTGCATTCTCACGAACAGCGTAGAAGCATTCCCTTTTCTCCACATCCTCTACAGCATCTGTTGTTGTTTATTTTATTAATGATGGCCATTCTGACTAGAGTTAGGTGGTATCTCAGTGTGGTTTTGATTTGCATTTCTCTGATGATTAGTGAGGCTGAGCACTTTTTCATGCCTGTTGGCTGCCCATATATCTTCTTTTGAGAAGTAAATATTCATGTCTTTTGCCCACTTTTTAATGGAGCTGTTTGTTTTTTCCCTTTAGCACGTTTGAGTTCCTTGTAGATACTGGATGTTAGGACTTTTTCCCATTCCGTGGCTGTCTCCCCACTCTCTTGATGGTTTCTTTTGCTTTGCAGAAGATTTTCTGTTTGATGAGCTTATTTATTTTTATTTTGAGTATCTCTCTCAGTAACATGTTAGCCACATTCTCTGAGGTACCTACTAAGTTCCATATCTGGAAGACTGTGTATATTTGAAACAAGTATTTCTTTAATGAAGGAATGAATTAATAAAGCAAAGTACTCAAATTTGTGAGTGCTCACTGATCTAAGATCCATTTTGTAGATTATATGCTGATCATTTTTCTCACTTTTCCAGACAAAGGCTGAGGTTCATGTGGTTTGCTTTCTTTCTCCTGAAACTTAGATTTAGACCTGTCATTTTAACTGCCCCAGAGATCTGAAAAAAAAGTCTATAGGAAATCTTCCTAGCCACCTTTTAAACAGCTGTAGGTTTCATTTTAATGACATTTTAAATGCAGAAGGAACCCAGGTCAGCCATGGTGTGGCATTCCTCCAGGCCCTGTGATTCACAGGAGCATCATAGAGGTTGAGTATGATGAGTTTGGCACAGAGTGTAGGGACAGCTTCTTTGTTTACATACAGATCATTTTGATAAGACCCAACCTCAAATTTTAGTTAATCTAGAACTTGAAAGGAGAGATTATGTCCCCTTTTGCCTCAAGGGAAAACCAGTGCTTCAGCAAAGGTCTGGAAATTAAGAGTCTGATTTAGAAACTTACAGCATAAGAAAAGTAAAATCAGTTTTCTTAAGAAAACTTTTGAATATAACCTAACCTTTTTCAGGCAAATTCATAAAGGAGAGGAATTCTGAGAAAACATTAAAGAAACATTCTCCTCTAGCACATTCCTTAAGCTAGTTGATATCATAGCTGTAGTGCCTTTGATGATATTCTTTTGCTAATAAATTTTTAAACTGGAAAGAGAAATTGGCTTCCCAAAATGAGCATCAACCCTGGGTTTCTGCAGCTAGAATTCTGATGTGATTCATTGAAAACACTCACTGGGGCCAATGAGGGCTGTGTTAGGCGTGAATAGCATGCCCATGGATCCACTGTCTAGCCATGATGCCTGGAGGTATTGATTCTCATGGAATGAGATTGGTGTATGTGATGGGCTTGAATTTCAAAACCCCAAGCTGATACTAATCCATGTACAGTCTATTGGACTAAAAGTTTGTTTTGTTTTGTTTTTTTTAAGGGGGGCTTGGGGGGAGCAGAGGCTTCTTTACAGTTGGTTTAACATTTCTCACCCTGCTGCCTGTATTTACTCTGGAAACAAAAAAGAGTAGGAAGAAAGAAGGAAAAAACATATAATACCTCGTGCTTCTGGGCTCGTGGTCTGCTTGTTAATATTGAAAGATGGAGCATATAACAGGTGACAGGAGTGCTAAGCAGTTTTCTGAGATCAGGAGCAGATGACTCAGTGCCAGGGGAAATGAGAAATGCTCACCAAATCTAAAGTGTAAGCTGCTTCTAGAACCATCATTTTAGGGTAGCTTGCTAAAAGATTTTTTCATTCAGTTGAGTATGTGACCCAGATGGCATATTGATTGCCCTTTCCAAACATGACATCATCAATCATCCGCCAGCACCCCTCTCCAAGTAGGACAGTTTTCTGAGGTCATATTTTGGTGACAGCTGGATATAGAGATTAAGAGAAGACCAAGTCCAGTCCAGTGCGGTTCTTTTAGTAATCACTTTTTCACATCCATCTTCGAGAACTACATAAAACAGGACAGGCCAAAGTAAACATTTTCAACCCATGATGTGACTTGCAAAAATATGCAAATTAAAACCACAATGAAAGCCAGGCTCAGTGGCTCAGCCTGTAATCCTGCGCCTTGGGAGGCTGAGGTGAGTGAATTGCCTGAGCCCGTGGGTTCGAGACTCGCCTGGGCAAGCGAGACCTCATCTCTACAATAAATCAAAAAATTAGCCGGGCATGGTAACACGCGCCTGTAATTCCAGCTACTTGGAAGGCTGAGGCGGAAGGAACGCCGGAGCCCAGCAGGTCGAGGCTGCGGTGGCCGGGAGCGGCCACTGCACTCCAGCCTGGGTGACAGAGTGAGACTCCAACTCAAAAAATAAATAAATAAATAAATAAATAAATAAATAAAACCACAATGAGATACCACTTTTTTAACCTATCAGATAAGCAAGAAGAATGATTATATGCAGTGTCAGATGGAGTGTGAAGAACAAGATACTGTCTTGCATATATTGTTGTGGCATTGTAAATTGGTTTTAACCTAGAAACTTCACTTCTGGAAATTAATCCCAATGAAATAATTTAAAACGTTGGCAAAGATGTATGTTCATAGAGGTTCACAGAGGTGTCATTTACCTTAAACAAATTAATAAAGATGTGCATATGTGTATGTGGGTGGGTGTGGGGTTTATTTAAGCAACGTAAGTAGTCAAAAGTAGGTGACTGGCAAAATGTGGTACCTAAAAGCAATAAAATATTACAAAGTCATTATTAAGAAATTTTGATGTAAAACTTATTTATCTACTTCCTGTTATGTTCCAGATGCTATTGAGGACGTTGGGGATTCAAGAAAACAAATACAAATATCTACCCTCCAAAATTCTATTCCAGTGGGCCAGTCAATGGGCAAGATGAACTGGTAAAATAAATACAGTGTTAGATAGTTAAGTGAATAGGAAAAAATAAAGCATAGAACAGGGTCAAAAGCCTCAGGTGTACTTTAGAGAGTGAGTTCCTTGACGATAAGAATAGTGATTCATTTCTCAATGTATCTGCAGTGTCTGGCATGTAGTAGACAATCAAATAAGTGTTAAGTATTTATGAGAGGCTTCCTGTGTGTCTCTATGTTTGAGGGCATACCCTGGCCCCAGGAGAGAGCTTGAGTGAGTAAATACTTCAGCTTCCTTGCACTTCAGCATGACACTTCTGAGGCAAACTCCAGGAAGTCTCTCAGAAAGTTCCAAGTGGATTGAACCCCAGTTGGCCACAGTGGTGACCCACTCATTCACAAGCTCTTTATGGGCCTGCTCCCTACACAGTCTCACTTCCCCACTCTCTCACAGCACTGCCTGGAATCATCTTCAAATATATGATTTGCAGAATAAAGCAGGAGGAAAGAGAAAAGAAGAAAGAGGAGAGGAGAGAAAAGAGGAGAGAGAGGAGAGAGAAGAGAAAGAAGAGAGAGTGAAGAGAAAGGAGGAGGAGGAGGAGGAGAGAGGAGAGGGGAGGGGAGGGAAGCACACTTAGTAAGTCTCATGACCAGCAGTCAGTGTGGCTGGTATAGAGTGAATAGGGTAAAGATAACAAGATATGAGGTCAGAAAAGAAAGTTGAGAGTGTCAGGGAGGCATAATAAAATTTTGGCTTTTGCTCTGAACGTAATGTGAAATCATTGTCATTGGAAGGAGCAAAAAGGAGCTTGTCTGACATAGGTTTAGGCACTATTGTTCAGCCTGCTATGTTGAGAACAGACTAAGGGGGAAAGGCAGATGCAGAGAGAACAGTTAGGAATTTTGTCACCACCCAGGTGAAAGATAATGATATTTTAAATAAACACAGTAGCAGTGAGATTGGTAGAAAGACATTAAAAACTATGCTGCAGGAGAATAATAATCATAATGATTACTCAGATGCAAGCAAAACAAGCATACAAATAAACAAAATATGAAGACCTTATGACTGTCATGATTTTGTAAATATGGAAAAAGTTAAAGAGCATGTTCTTTAAAAATCACACTGGTTATCTTGGGTGGTTAGTGCTTGCTTAAACTTTTAGAATTTTCTACATTACTTTCTAATCAAAAGTAGAGGAAACTTCATGTTTTAGAGTTGCAGGAACCAAAGACCAAGTCACTGAATTCTCATTACTAGAACCATCTTAGATATATCTGTGGGGTTTTATATTTCTACAGACCTCAGATCCATTTTCTTTCAGAGAATAGTTTTATCTTCTTTCCACTGAGAATATAGAGGAAAACACATTAAAATTGGTTTTCAGAAGATACTTGTACTGATTAAGAGCTAAGATTCTTCCTGCCAAGGTCACATTGTAAGAGCTGGCTAAACTTATAGTAAGTGAGCATTGTGTGGTGTGTTGGGACACTCTCTCAAGAACACAAAGACAATGTCTTTTGTTCTTGCACCAAAAAGAATGTGTTATTTACCACCCCATTCTTCTTACCTGGGTCAAAAGAAACTATTTTGATGATTTGTGGTGTCCAATCGCCAAGAACATAGTACTTGACCTGTTGACTGCATGCATTCTATTTGAATTAAATGGTACAATCCTCTTGTTTTTCAAAAATAACTGAGTGTTTTTATCACCAGAGTGTTTTGCATTGATACTACTGGGGCTCCCAGGCTTTTGAGACACACATTCCTTTTAATTTTATTTGGAAACTATCCCATTTTTACCTATTTTTCTCTTCTAAGGAGACTAGGAAGTATGTAAGGAAACATTTTTATAATAACCAAGTCAACAGAATAAACATATTGCATTGAAAAGATACAGAAATGCTATACAAGTCTCTTTTTCTTCATGTAACTCTAAGACAAGGTTTTGTATTAGCATAATGAGTTAATTCACACAGGTAGTTAAATCAAGCTTCCTGTCTAATTGAAAGACACAATGTAACAAAATAGTTTTGAGCATCCTTATATGTATATAAGTACATTCTTCTGATGAAGTTTACCTAACTAAAAAACTGAAAGCAAAGAATACATTAGTTATTTTTAAGTAAAGAATATGTATGTATGTATTATTGTTTATTTAAAGGCATTTTCCAGACTTAGAGTAATAATATCATCAGAAATAGTACTAATATTGGTGATCATAATACATATTAAAGTGCTGACTTTGTATAATATTTGTACTAAGCAGCTGACTTGTATTATCTCATATTATCTTTGTAACTGTCTGAAGAGAACATTTTGCAAATAAAGAAGCTAAATATTAAGGAATTAAAAAAAGTGTATTGCTCCTATGATGTGCTATTTAAAGACTAAAGAGTTAAGATCAGTTTTCATGGTAGAATCTTCACTTGAAATTGTTTAAAGTTTGTCTTGACATTTTGAATTTCTCTCACCCATTGAACTCAGCAAGATGATTTGATGAGTCCAGAAAAGTGGTAAAGTTGAAGTATGCTTAAGGTAATCCTGGCATCTTGTGAACCTGCATATCTGGACATGCTCTACCGATTAGGCAACCAAAGGACCAAGTTCTGGTCCATACTCTGGTCCTTTCTAGTTGTGTGTTACTGAGGAAGGTCCTTAAGGTTTCTGGTTCTCAGAGTCCCTAAACTGAAGTCTGAGAACAAAGACTTGTTGAACACTTGGGTTCTTTCCTGTTGTCACATTTAACAGTGACAACTGGGCTACTATCACAAGGATAAGAAGCCTGGTTCATCAATGATGGACCTTCGCTTGCCCCACAGAAGCATGATTCACCACAGAAACTAGGACAAGGATGGGCTAAGGAGCCAGTTAGGTCAATAATTAAATTTGCACAGGGAAGCAACTGAGAAAAAAATATAAGGGAGGAAAATTTTCCTTCATTTATGATCAGCTTCTTTTCCAAATGCACAAAAATAAACATTTTTTGGCATATTTTTAGTGAATGAATTTCTACTAAACTCTTGAATATCAAATGTAAGTTGACCTAGACTTCACTTTAGTGTTCTATCTTGCTCCTTCGATGCTTCAGGTTTGATGTATTCATTCTATCTATGTACATTATCTAAGATTCATTCTGATGTAATAATTAGAAAATTTGACACAGATTGGATTGGTTTAAGCCCAAAGGGAATTTATTGACTTATAAAACCCAAAATACCTGGGGTAGAACTCACACCACATGTTTGAATTCAGAACCCAAATAAGTCAAGCCTCCATATTGCTGAGCTAGTTGCATCCTCATTTTCCATATGGAGGACCAGGGAAGCTCTAGAATCTCCCCTTATATTGGAAAGTTAAGCTACAATATGACTTCTAAAAACACAATCTGTGACATATTTTATGCATCTTATTCACTCTGATTGGATCACCTGAACCAATCACGTAGAGAAACCTGCAATGTTCTGATTGGTTGTACTGGGTCACTTCTTACTACAGGCCCTAGAGGAGGTCTAGGCAAATCCACCAGAAGTACCTTGAATGAAAGTTACAGAGGGATTGTCCCTCATAGTGAAAAAGGAGACATTTAAAAAAAGGTTGAGTAGATGAGTGGCAGCAAAAATAATACATGTGCCCTATGCTATGCTTCAGAATAAAGGATAGCAACCACGTTTGGGTCTAATGGCTGCTTCTCAAGAGCCTTTTTTTTTTTTTTTCAAATAACAAAGTAAAACCATAGTATTTCAGAGAAAAAAAGACTTAGAAAGTCAGTCAATCTTTCACTGATGAAAAAATTGACTCCGTGAAGAGGTCAAACATTTGGGGCCACATTTCCTTTACCTGATTCAATTCCATTTAATTTTAACATTTTCTCTCTCGGAATTTATAGAATAGACTAAGAGAAAGAAATAAAATATTCTGCTCTCTCTTCTTTGCTCCTTCAAAACCACCATCTGGAGAACTTAAGATAAGTAGAATTTAAATCTAAGTATGTACCATCAAAGTTTTTATTTTGTCCCCCAAGAGGGCCTTAATAGATATTGGCTTTGTTTTTAATCAACTAGACCTGCAGATCAGTAACCATTTCCATCTACATTTAGTCACTTCATCATTTCCTCCTAATCTATTGTAGTCTATGACTGATTTTACGAACTGGCTTGAAAATGAATACAGGAAAAATAATGAATATAGATATGTCATTCCTGGAGGACATGAGGAAGAGAAGAATAATTACCACTCCAATCATCACCTTAGTTTTATTTTGTCGGATTAACTCCCAGTTATGAGATCATATTGATGTGATTTTAAGAGTACAAAATAAATCCAACCAAAAGCAAAAAACAAAAAGGACACAAGATTTCTCAGTGTGCAAGTAAGCCCCTTGTATTACAAAAATTAACACACCATACAAGAGGACTCGGGATCTGCTCCCCCCAGGGACAGCTCAGAATTTAGAGAATATGAGAGGCAAAGAGACTGGATCTGGAAATAATAGAATGAAGGCTGATGCTGTCAGGGCTGCAGGCTTTGAGGCCAGTACCCTTTGGGGTCCTCACATCTGTCAGGGATTGCCCTCAGGAATCAGGGAAAGTCGATGCAAATCCAGGCAGTTTCCCTGGCAACCAAAAATTAACCGCAGGGTCTTTTCAGGCTTAGGGATATTTTTGCAGAGTTGAAATAAAAGCATCACTCTGACAAAACTCCAGATGGAAACTAATAAGGCACACCAAGTCAAGACAGTTTAAAATCAAGAATAGGCTTGCTCTCTGCCTCTCCCTTCTCCCCTTTTGTCTTCTCTTCCCTTCACTTTTGCTAGCTACTGTGGAATTTGTGTTTTCTGGGTTTTTCAAAATGTGAGGGATGTATGTCTCTGCACTTGTATGAATTCTACATTCTCTTTCTGGTTGAACAGATTCCTTGTTCTCACTCTTTTGAAACAACACTGATTCCTATGAAAAAATTAGCAGAATTTAGTTTATTAACAATGAAAGATGAAATGAAAATTTTCTATTGGATTCTCAGCTACCTTTCCCCACAATTTGCCCCCCCACAAAAAAAATAGCAAGACTGGTGTGCACATTGCTCTCTGTCTGCACTGGATTTGCATTCTGCTGATGAATGCTGCCCAACTTGGGATCCCTGTGGATTGCCTGTGGCCCTGCAGAATGCTACCTTGGCAGCCTGTGATATAGGGTGGCTTTTTCTTAATCTAGTGGGCTCTCCTGTTGCCCTGCTGTTCTTCTCCTGGGCTTTCAAGTCTACTCTTAATCCTGATGAGAGATGAATATGCTCAAGGCCTCTGTGGGTGAGGAAATGAGTTGCGGGGACAGTATAGCAAACTGCTGAAGAGCAGGAGCTCTGGAATCTGACAGCCAAGGATTTGAGGCCTTCCAGCTTTTAGCTATGTCGCTGTGAATAAATTTAGCATACTTCTCATAAACCCAATTTCTTCTATAAAATGCATCATTGTAGCAGTGGCAACTTTCTCTCTCTCTCTCTCTCCCCTCTCTCTCTCTCTCTATCATCTATCTATCTATCTATCTATCCATCTATCTTTCTATCTTTCTTTCTAGCAATCTAGCAATCTATCGATCTATCTAATCATCTATCTATCTAATCATCTATCTTATCTATCTATCTATCTATCTTCAAAAAGGCTTCTTTTACTGAAAGAATTGCCTTAAAACACAATTTAGCCTAGCCCATGGTTGCTGATGGAGTGACTGTATGTTGTGGCCTTCCAGAAATTACCTGTGGCCATGAAATTTAATTGTGGCCAGTGGAATTTTTTTTTCCCTTTGGCCGGTGGAATTTGAGCAGGAATATTGAGTGTAATTCTTTGACATGAATTTACAAATATTGGATTCGTACATCTCACATTCTTCCTCCTCTTTTGCCATGGCTCGGAAATGGTGATGCCTGGAAAATCCAATTTGAAACAGGGGTTTATGATAGCAGAACCATTTACCAGGTTCATAGCACTCAACTTTACACATTTGTGAGAAAAAGAGAAATTAAACCACAAACTTTCTTTTTGTTAGTGTTTTTTATGATATGCCTTTTTGTACCCTTTTATTTGTAACATTTTTTAATTCTCACATTTAAAACTTTTTCTTGTAAGCATTATATATTTAAGTTTCCATTTAAGTTAGTTGGACAATTTTTGTCTTTTAACTATAATATTTAGTAAAAGGTAAAAGATTTATACAATCTGAAGAGAAACCAGAATATTAACTGTAATACTCAGTCTATTTTCATTAAACTATTGGAATATTTGGGTCTATAGCTATCACCTTGTTATTGTTTTCTAAGGTAACTCAACTTTTTAATGTTCCTAACATAAAATTAATATTAGTTTATGTGTCTATTTCTCTATTTCTTTCCTATTTGCTATCCTTAAGAACTAATAATATATTTTGTATTATAGTATAAACTACATTATATTATTATATTTTAATATATTTTTTCTTTTCTTTTTTTAATTTTAGACATGTGGGTTAGGTATACAAGTGTTTATTATTTAGGCACTCTTGTTAATGATGTGTGTCCCTCCCTCCTCTGGCAGTTTCCTGCTACTGCCAATCCCTTTCTTATAGTATTATGATAACTGTTCAAGGGCTGCTTATGAGTAAGAACATATGGTACTCTGTTCTTTGTTTCTGTTATAGATCACTGAGTACAATAGACTCTAAATCCGTCCAAGTTGCTGTGAAGTCCATATGTTTGTCCTTCTTTCTAGCTGCATAATATTCTATTGTGTATATGTACCACATTCTTTTATCCAGTCCAACTTCAATGGGCAGCATGGTTGGTGCCACGTTTTTGCTATTGTGAATAGAGCTGCAACAAGCATGCATGTGCGGGTCTTTTTTTTGTAGAATGATTTGAGTTCCTCTAGGTATATTCCCAATAGGGGGATTTCTAGGTCATATGGAAGGTCAATTTCTAGTTCTTTCAGAAATCACCACATTGTCTTTGAAAGAGGTTGCACTAGTTTGCATTCCCACCAGCAGTGTAGAAGTGTTCCTTTTTCTCCGTATCCTTGCCAGCATCTGTTGTTGTTTGTTTTATTAATGATGGCCATTCTTACTGGGGTTAGGTGGTATCTCAATGTGGTTTTGATTTGCATTTCTCTGATGATTAGTGAGACTGAACATTTTTTCATGTGTCTGTTGGCTGCATGTATATCTTCTTTTGAGAGGTGTCTATTCATGTCTTTTGTCCACCTTTTAATGGGACTGTTTTGTTTTGTTTTTGTTTTTTCCTTTTGGCGCATTTGAGTTCCTTGTAGAGACTAGATGTTAGGCCTTTGTCAGATATACAGTTGGCAAATATTTTTTCCCATTCTGCAGGTTGTCTCCCCACTCTCTTGATGGTTTCTTTTGCTTTCCAGAAGCAAAAGAGGTCCCACTTGTCTATCTTATTTCTTATGGTATGGGTACTTATGATTTTGATCAGGAATTGAATGCCAGTTCCATTTCCATAAGGGTGTCTCCTGCATTTAATAAGATTCTTATTGTTTGAGGCTTTACATTTAGGTCTTTGATTCATTTAGAGTTAATTTTTTGTGTATGGTGATAGGTAGGGGTCCTGTTTCAATCTTCTGCATGTGATCAGCCAATTTTCCCAGCACCGTTTACTGAATAGATTCTCCTTTCCCCAGTGGTTGTTGTTGGAGGCTTTGTCAAAGATGAGTTGGTTGGGAAATTGAGGCTTTGCTTCTGGAATCTCTATCCTGTTCCATTGGTCTATATGACTGTTCTTGTACCAATACCAGGCTGTTTTGATACTGTAGCCTTATAGTAAACTTAGAAGTCTGGAAGTGTGAGACCTCCTGCTTTATTTCTTTTGCTAAGGATTGTTTT
>CAUYQG010128427.1:0-50498 GCA_963574415.1 Tarsius wallacei
GGCCTGTTGGTCCTGGTTGTTGGAAGGCTGTGGGGAATGTTCGCCGGAGCCCAGCAGGTCGTGGGTGCGGTGGCTGGGTGCGGCCAATGCACTCCTGTGTGGGCGACAGAGTGAGCCTCCAACTCAAAAAAAAAAAAAAAAAAAATAGAACATTAAAAATGGTGACTAAGTGAGTTGAGGGGTATGTTACCTCATTTGATTTTGGTAATCATTTCATGATGTATATGCATATCAAAACATTATGTTGTACACCTTACATTTATGCAATTTTTATTTGTCGGTGATTCCTCAATAGAGCTGAAAAGGAAGAGACTGTTTGAAATAATCACATTTTGTCCATATGGCAAGGAATATCTCTATTTTTCTATCTGCAAGTATGTGTTCTGGGTTATTTGAATTTAAGCTTACCCAAATTTTTAGGTGGTGGATGTTGGTTGTTCCTTGAACATTTATTAATTACTCAAATTATTCATAAGAAATATATGACATTTAAAACAATCAATAAGGCAATTATTTTGAAATAATAAATATGAAGTGAAAGCAAGGGAACGGGAGAGAAGAACTATTTGGCAAGGCTTGTTTGTGAAGATATAGAGAAGATATACAATAAATTATAGTTGTCTTAGTCAGTCCAGGGTATTATAACAAAATATTAATACCAGAGACTGGTGACTTAACCAACAAAAAATTATTTCTCAAGTTTCTGAAGGCCATAAGACTAAGATCATAGTGCCAGTATGATGATCTGGTTGTGTCCTTTTATGGCCTTCCTTGATGAGTACACAAAGAGAGAGATGTCTGGTTTCCTTCTTTTTAAATAAAGGAATCAATTCTTTCATGAAGGTTCCACCCTTATGACCTGCTCTAACATTATCTCCCAAAGGCTCCTCCTCTTAGTACCATCCCACTAGGGTTTCAGCATACGACTTTTGGGAGGACACAAACATGTAGTCCATGATAATAGTTTTAAGATGAGGATATTTTAAGTATACTTCAATACTAACAGAGAAGGGTAGAAGATCAGAATAATGACACATAGTGAGTCCTCCAAAATTATTGTTTGATTGATATTATTTGATACAATTGGTTATGCTAAATGTTAAATGATACCTCTAATTCAAAAGTAATAGAAACAAAATATATTCAGGGTTGGCACTATTTAAATGAAAACTAAAGATAGGAATTCTAGTTAAATATTGTATATGTTATTAATACATCACAATAATACATATACTTCTTAAATTTTATAGTGCTCTCATTAGATAATTTTTGTTCCCATTTTTAAAGAATCGGTCAAATCTAAAAAAAAATCAATCAAAAAATAGAGAAAATATAGACAAAATTCTAATTAAAACAACAATAAAGATAGAAAAATTACTTGATTGAAAGAATTCATTGACATCAGGTTAAAAACAACAGCAGAAAGCATGAACATAGGAAACAAAGCAAAATACATGAAGTCAAAGGTTAAGGTAGGAATTTCATAAAAGAAAGGAAACAACAATCCAATAAGTTGCTTTTGCTTGAGGGTATTGCCATATTATAAATATATGCTGGTGACTTTGTGAACAGTGAGTTATTCTTTCAAATACACTAAATACCAATACATTTATATAAATAGTATGTTTCACACCAATCATATGCGTGTTTTTTCAGACATAAGGTTTGGAAGCAAAAGCAGAGCTTAAATCTGTAATTTTGATAAATGATTTCATGTTGTGCCATTAACCTTGCTAGAAAATTAAAATGTTCTATTATTTGAATACTACCAAGTAGTGTTGCTGGTGTTTTCCAATATGTGGATGTTCACTACAGGCAACAGTGATTTTCAAATAATTCAATAGAAGAAATAAAAGAAGAAACCCTGGGAATGTTTTCGTGGCGTACTCTGACATGAAGTACATTGCTTAAAAATCTGAATTAGCAAAATCAGTATTAATTTCAATGACAGGCCGGGCTTGGTGGCTCAGCCTGTAATCCCACGCTTTGGGAGGTGGAGGTGAGTGAATTGCCTGCGCCCGTGGGTTCGAGACCCGCCTGAGCAACTTGGTGAGACCTCATCTCTACAATACAAAAAAAAAAAAAAAAATTAGCCGGGCGTGGTGGTGCATGCCTGTAGTTTCCAGCTACTTGGAAGGCTAAGGCAGCAGGACCACCGGAGCCCAGCAGGTCGAGGCTGCGGTGGCCGGGAGCGGCCACTGCACTCCAGTCTGGGCCACAGAGTGAGACTCCAGAACTCAAGATAAATAAACAAACAAACAAACAAACAAAAAATCCGGGTTTGGTGGCTCAGCCTGTAATCCTGCGCTTTGGGAGGCTGAGGTGAGTGGATTGCCTGAGCCCGCGGGTTCGAGACTTGCCTCGGCAACTTGGCGAGACCTCATCTCTACAATAAATCAAAAAATCAGCAGGGCGGTAGCACGCGCCTGTAATTCCGGCTACTCGGAAGGCTGTGGCGGAAGGATCGCCGGAGCCCAGCAGTTCGAAGCTGCGGTGGCCGGGAGCGGCCACTGCACTCCAGTCTGGGGACAGAGTGAGACTCCAACTCAAAAAAAAAAAAAAAAAATTCAATGGTGAAAACAAAATCAAAAGGAAAATATAAAATATATTTTTTTAAAAGAAATGAGCGTACATGAAGCAGCATGTACTGGAATGCCCACTTTGATGATGATTTTAAACATATTCCTCATCATCGGACCAACATAACACAACATTAAAAAATATTTGTCATAAAGTAAAGATCAAATTATCAAACAGGACAATTAATTCTTTTTGCATTTTAAAGATTTACTTTAAAATAAATTTTGTATATTAATTACTTGTAATATTATTTTTAAACTTTAAGTAACTTCAAGGAGATTGTTTTTGGTGTTAATATACTGTTTTTGATATTTTCTGTTATAAAATGTTTATGTAAGGTAAAGTTAATTTTTTATGATGTTGAAATATATAATTTTAGCTGGGCTCGGTGGCTCAGCCTGTAATCCCGCGCCTTGGGAGGCTGAGGTGAGTGGATTGCCTGAGTCTGCGGGTTCAAGACCCGCCTGGGCAACTTGGCAAGACCTCATCTCTACAATAAATCAAAAAATCAGCTGGGCGTGGTAGCGTGTGCCTGTAGTTCCAGCTCCTTGGAAGGCTGAGGCAGAAGGATGCCGGAGCCCAGCAGGTCGAGGCTGCGGTGGCCGGGAGCGGCCACTGCACTCCAGTCTGGGCAACAGAGTGAGACTCCAACTCGAAAAAAAAAAAAAGAAACATATAATTTTGTCATAAAATATTTACTTATAATAATAAGCTATGTATTTTTGTTATATATTTATTACATAATAACTTATGAAATTAATATAATGTGCATGAAATAAAATAAAGGAAGAAAACAGTCATTGTTTGTTATTATGGACACTTATTATTATTTAAATACACATAAATGAAGGACATTTCTCTAAATAAAGATATCTTTGTGAACTTCTTTGACAAAATATTAATCAGAATGAGAAGTTTCTGCCATGATTCCTAATGTTAATAGACCTCATTCATCTCCTATGGGAAATGTGCGCCATCTTCTCTTCCTCTAAATATGTTTAGACTGGTGTCTATCCCCATAGTTGAAATTTTTATGGTTATCTAAGTGGTAATGTTGTCTTCAATCATTCTCACTTGCCTGTCCAGAGGAGTAGGAGAACAACAGAATTAACTGATCACTTCCTCACTCTGCCCTACTTTTTGGTTGGGCCCTTTAAGGATAAAAAATTGTAATCACCTAATGCAGGATACTTAAAAAACTGCTTTTTATTTTAATTCAAAGCATTTTGTCATACTTAACTTACTTTTAAAAACCTTCTCATAATGTCTAACACATTTCTAAACAATACTGTGGGAGTACTTGAGATGTTGAAAACACACCCCAGAAAGGAGAGGCAATTTCACTAAGGTCACATTCACTAACCATGCCAGATTATCTAGTTCTTGGCCTATGTCCTTCTTTTACTATTTACTGCCTTGTTATCTTCTATAGTTTCCTAAGAAATCATGTAGACAGTGATCAAAAGGAGGCAAGGGCACAAATGTTCCTACATAAACAAAGAAACCTTAGTTCATTGGTGGAGGTTCATTGATAGTACTGGCAGATTTTTTTTCCAGTTGACACATTTTAATATGACAATATCAGAATTTATTTATAAATCAGACCTATGAAAATGAACAGCCAAACTGAAAAACAGTCATTTCTCCAGAATGACTGAGGTCAGCAGCCATGGAAACCATTAGAAATTTGATTATAAGTATCTAACTTTTCAAAGACTCAGTGCCTTCGTCTAACAAAAATGAAACCAAAGACATACCATGCAGCCGCTGCATGGACTTTCATTCCTTTTTTTATTTTTGCTGTGCTTGGATGTGAAGATATCCTGTGTGACTGAACCGTCTCATACTGAAGCGTCAGCATTGCTGTTGCCGTTGAAAGAGCTATATTGAGAACTTTATTATGCTCATCTGAAAAGCAAAATCAGTGAGTATGAACAACTTACAGGACAGCTGAAAGTAGTTAAATCATTTACTTGTAATACTCCCAAGATCTTAAAATGCTACAATATATAAAACACATTCAGTCACCACAGCACTTTTACACTCAGACAAACCCCCGAGAATCTATGGGAACTTTTCATTTAATCCCTTTTTCCCTATTCTGTTGTAAGACAAAAGTAGTCACAAGTAGACAGTTTCTTACTTTTTGCTTTTAAAGGTTTAAGTTCATAGACTGTTTCAGATCCAAAAAGAAAAAAAGCGCGCCATTTTAACAAAAGGTCTTTTGAGGTATTTTTTATTTAGAATCATAAATGCCCCTCTGCAGGTCTTGGGTCATGTGTACAAATCCTGATTGGCTCACTTATTTCCCATATGACTAAGAAATTTGTTTCTCATCAGCTACATCAATTTCAATGTCTAGAAATGGGAAAATAATAGTCATATCTAGTTTACCTGCCTACCAGCAATGTTCTGTACTTCCAGGATGATATCGAAAGAGAAACAGTTTGCATGATGGTTACGGTTTCCAGAGTCAGGGAGTTATAAGTTTGAATCTTGAATTTGTCACCAACTGTTGAATCTTGCTTGGAAATGATTTTCCAATTTCTTTTAAACATTTTCTTTTCTGCAGAAAAAGTACAGAAAAAATGAAGAGTTTTTCTTATAAAACTATAAAAATATTTAAATTATATAATAAGTTTAAAGCTACAGGACTACATGGATACCTGTGTTTCGTGCCTGATTCTCACACTGGTTTAAATAATACAGTTCATTCCAGTAGAAGGGGACCATGATTAATTCATTGTTTTGGCTCTGAATATGTACTTCTCACTACATACAGAAAAGTCTAGCCAGTCTTATCAGTCACCCTAAGACTTTTTTTTTGCCTTCAACTTATCCCCAGTATCCCCATAGTAGACCCAAAGAGTTAAGTCTCTGTCATTTGTTTGTTTATGATAGATACTCCCAGAATTTTCAACCATCATCACCATCATCATCAACATGATGATGATCATCATCAACATTTCCAAGACCCTTGGACCTCTGTCTATCCATTAATTAGAGCCAATTTCCAGCTCCTCTATGTCCTTGCAAACCTTTTCAATGTGCTTTCTTGAATGCACCATCTACCATTAAAGCTTTAATAAGGTGGTAATAGTGGTCCTTTTCTACAGTGTAATTTCTAAATCATTTCTCCTTCCTTCTTCTTTGAACCCTTCCTCCATTCTTCATCTTTACCTTAATCTCCACGTCATTGACACTGTTGCAATTTCATTAACCCTCACTTTCACTTCACATCTATTCTTAACCAGCTACATTTCTATGACCCATTTCAACGAACACTTCCTTCCATCTAGCCTCAATGCCCTTGCCTTGGCCTCCCTCTTTTATATTCCCTGAATTAATCTACTTGATGTCTGCACCTGTTCAGCTGCAGTAAGCTAGACAAAAACTTACAAGTATGCTGACTGGTCTCATTTTAAATCTCAAGTGGTCACCCAGCAGTGTCTCACATGCCTACTAAATTTCTCTGTGTTTGCTCTTTCATCCTCCCAAATGATGATTTCAGACATTCTTTTAGATCACTCGATCTATTTGCCTCACTCACTTGTGTTCCATTCACACACACAAATACACTTGAGTACACGTACACTTTCAACCCATAAATACGTTTTCATTTTTCCTCTGGAAACAGATGTTACTATAAAACTTTCTCATTTTACGTTTCCAAATCTATTGCCTTTCAAGTATTTTCCTTTACATTTTATTTCTTTCTTCAAATTATGTTGGGCAAAGCTTTTGGCTCTTATCAAAAAATCACTTACCTTCTCAGAGACTTCTTCCATTGCTACAATTAAACTTCAACAGCATTCTAGACCTCAGACCTCAATTTTATTTTCATACCTGGTCTATGCTGCCTGAGTAGCAGACTTGGAATTAGCTAACTTTGTGTCTGATGGGTGCTGCCAGAGCATATACAAACAACTTCCTGGTGGAGTTGTCTTCTTGGCTGTCTCATAGACCAGGGTGGCCTTTCCTTAGGCGTGTAAAAACAGGGGATTTCATTCATTTTTTAAAATATTTTGAGTTGAGGTCTCACTCTGTTATTCAGGCTGGAGTCCGGTGGCATGATCACAGTTCACTACAGCCTCAGACTCCTCGGCTAAAGTGATCCTCCTGCCTCAAGTAGCTGGAACTACAGTCACATGCCACAAAACTTGTCTAATTTTTTTGGTTATGTTTTGTATGGGCAAGGTCTCACTTTGTTGCCCAGGCTGGTCTTGAACTCCTGGACTCAAGCAATCCTCCATCCTCAACTTCTTAAAGTGCTGAGATTACAGGCATGAGCCACTGTGCCTGGCCAGGGCCTTGCATTTAAAAGAGTCCTAGATCTTGTTTAATGCATTGCTGTCACCATTTTGAAATCATTAATCATTTATAAGCAAAGACTCTACATTTTAATTTAACACTAGTCCCCTCCAAGATAAGTAACTAGTCCCTCTTGGGCACCTTAAACTTAACATTGCTAAATAGATGACTTGATTTTCATTTTCCAACCTAATCTTTTCCTATTTATTCTATTTATATTACTGCCAACAATATCCATTTAACTGGTCAGGTGAAAATCTAGAAGTCATAATTAATTGTTTTGTTTTCAGAGGAGAAAAGGATAGATATTCTACATGAGAAAAAATTCTGTCTGTTCTTACATCCACATTTTATTCTATTATTCTACACAATAGAACCAATTCTTCATTATCACAACCAACATAAAAAAATTTGACGACCTGAATATTGCAATAGACTTCTCACTGACTCATTTTTCCACTCTTAAATCCCTATAATCCATTCAATACAGAGTAGCTAAAAACATCAATGCAAAATGTAGTAAGACTGTATTACACTCCTGCTTACATGTGTCTGGTGTTTTCCCATTGTACTTAAACACAAATCCAATCCCTTTTTCTTGCCCTGCATGACTTGTCATTGCCTATTTTTCTGCCTCCATTATATTCTATTCCTATTTTTTCCTCACTATGCCCCAACCACAAAGGCTACCTTCAGATTTTATGAATATAGCAAGGTTGGATTTGGCTTGGGGTGGTTTTATTTGCTGATCTGTTGGTGTGAAATGTTCTGTCTCTGATGTATTCATCAGGGCTGTCTGCACATCTCACTTCAAATGGCATTCATTGAATGAGATCTTCCTTGATGACACAGTCTAAATGAGTACCTGTTAAATTACTATCTCAGCGTATTGTTGTTCCTTTTCAAAATATTTATCACATTTCAGATTTTCTTGCTCATGTTTGTACTAATTTATTTTACCCTCTTCATAAGAATGGACGGTTCATGAGAGCAAAATCAGTATGTCCAATGTCTGTGTGCCTGGGATAATATTTGCTGAATATACTGGAATCCAGGAACTTAGCACAGTGCTTGCCATATCTTAAATGTTCAATAAATAACATACATTATTAAATTATTTCATTATTTGTAGAAAGGTTTCTTAATTTAAAAAATATTAAAATTGTATTAGAATTAACATTTTATTTGAAAATCATAGTATTACTAAAGCTTCTGAGATTGATATTTGTTATTAGTAGATACTGTATGTTTCTTAATCTTTAGATTAAGGGCTCCATACTATAATTTTAATAGAGGAACACATTTTGCTGTTTGTTTTTTTTTTTAGATATAAGACCATTTGTTTAATAAATTAAACATAAAAAATGAAAATAGTAATAAAAATGTTAATTGGAGAAGATATTGTAGAATGGCAGAGTAAGGATCTCCAAACATTTGCTACTCCATTAAAGTAACAAGATCACTGGCAAAAATGTCAAAGTCAACTTTTTTAGAATTCTGACTATTAACCAAAGCCTTACAGGTGTTTTGGGGGTATTTATTCAAGGAACAGCTGAATCTTAAAAGAACAGTGAAATTTGTGGTCTTTCAACTTGCCCTGATCCATCAACCTTTTACCAGAATTCTTCTTGAAAACCAGCAGCTTCACAACAAAACTGTGAAAACAAATAGGCTGGCATCCACTGTGATGGATGCTGAATGTGACTGGAGTGCCTCCAAATGTATAAAACTCAGAACATTTTCACCATTTCACCTATCTGGCTTTATTATCTGACACATTTCAGAACTTTGTGAGTACATTCTCCATAATATAATTATCTAAAAAAAAAAAGGAAGATTATTTAAATGTATAGCTGCCTCAGATGGCAATACAGATTAGAACAAATAAGTGGTTGACCAAATGACTTCAAATGAAAAGATGTGTATAAAATGTCCACGGGGGACTTTTAGAAGGTCTGCAATATTTCTAGGAATGTTGAAGACCACACACATATGCAAAACAGTGTTCATGGCCTGGAAAGGCCTTAGAAGGCCCTAATATAAACTCTGGTTGACCCTGAGATGCTACTCAAGTAGGAAGTGAAGGTTAAGGGAGAATTTTAAACTTCTAGAGCACTTGAGTCATGTCATAACACACATTCACAGAGGCTCTGAACAAAGGCTCAGAGACCTATTGGTTCAAAGCCTTTAAGGAAAGTTGTGTTTAATCACTAACTACTTACTAAGCCAACCATGCCAGGCCTTTAGTGACCTTTAGCCAATCTTTTGGTGACACAAGTTTTACAGAATTTGTCTAGAAAAGTCTTTAAACAAGTAGCAACAACAACATGCCTAGTAGAAACAGATTTCCAGAGTTGTCACATTATGTTATTTAAAATTTTCAGTCTTTGCCAAAACAAAGCATATATATATGTATGTATATATATATATATATATGTATGTATATATATATATTTATGACACACACAAAGTAGCAGGAGACTATAATTCACAAGAAACAAAAAATCCAGTCAATGGTAACTGTCCTTGAGTAAGTCTAGTCGATTTGCTTATTAGAAAAATAGTTTAAATTGGCTATTATAAATATGTTCAATAAATTCAAGAAAATTATCTTTAATTATAGAAAAATATGATAATGACATCTTACAAAATGGAAACTATTAATAAAGAGATTGAAATTATTTTAGAAAATAGAAATTCTGGATTACAAAATTATAATGAATGAGACCAAAAATTCACTAGGAGGTGAACATCAGATTTGAACAGACAAAAGAAAGAGTCAGCAAATTTTACGTAAGTCAGTTGGTGCAACAGAAAGAAAAAAAGGAAAAAAAAAAAAAGAAATGAACAGAGTTTTAGAGATTTATGAGATATCATCAAGCATACCAATGTATTAATAATAGGATTACCAGGGGAGAGGAAAGAGAGGTAAGGGAATAAAGAGTTCATAAAGAAATAATGATTGCGATTTTCACAAATTTAATGACAAAGATTAATCTACATACCCAAGAAGTTTGCTAAGTATGATAAATGTAAAGAGATTCACACTTAGACACACAATAGGCAAACTTTCAAAAGTCAATGACAAAGAAAAAAATCCTGAGAGCAGCAAAAGAGAATTAGTCACGTGCAAGGGAGTTTCAGTAAGATTAACAGCAAGTTTCTCATTCATTATAAATTATGAAGGCCAGAAGGCAGTTGAATGATATATTTAAAGTTCTGAAAGAAAAACTGTCAAAAAAGATTCCCATAGTTAGAAAAACTATCTTTCAAAAAAGGAGAAATAAATACATTTCTAGGTAAACAGAAAACAACAAGAATTGATATCTAGCAGACCTGCCTTAAATGAATATTAAAGAAAGTTTTTCAGGCTAAAATATAGAATACTAGACAATGACTGAAATGCATGTAAATAAATAAATTGATTGATAAAGGTAACTACATTGGTAAATGTGCAAATATATATTTGGTTGTATTGTAAAAAGATAGTTTTTCCATCTATCTAACTTAAAGCAATGAAATAATGATAAAATGGTACTGATAGGTTTATAATATATAAAGACATAATTTTCATAACCATAATAGTACAAAAGAAAGTGGATAAAAATGGATCTATATTGAAGCAAAATAATACTAAAAATAAATGGATATTAATCAGAAATGAATGCTTGAAGTTAAGAAGTTAACTGAAATTTTCAGAGGGAAAAAACACTATGAAATGATAAGGGAATAGAAAGTGACAATGAAATAATTATTTAACAAAAGGAAGGCAGTAATGGAGAAGCTGGGGAAGAAAATATACCATAATTGCAAGAAAAACAATTAGCATAAGGTAAACATAAATATGCTAGATGTAAATAATGTAAACACTTCAATCAAAAGGCAGAGATTGGAAGAATGGGTAAAAAGTCATGGTGTAACTATATAATGGACATACTTTAGAGTCAAATACATGGTAAATTTAAAAGATGAAAAAATATATACCATGCAAATAATAACCCAAGGAGAGATGAGATTGCGATACTAGTATCAGAAGAAAACATTTGAAGGCAATTGTTCTAGAGACAAAGAAAGAAAATTCAAAAGAAAAAAAGAATCAATCCATCAGGAAGGCATAACAGAAAGAGAAAGAAGAAGCATTCACGTTGAAAAGGAACTAGCAAAGCTATCTTTGTTCAGAGATATATAGAAAATCTTAAGGAATGTATCAACAAACTCATACAGCTGATAAATGACTTCAAGTTTGTAGAATACAAGATTATCATTATTATTAACTATTGTCACCATGCTATTATCACATGCAGACCTTGAACAATTATTATAATACTATAAAAAAGGGATTGGCAGTAGCGGGAAACTGTTGGGGGGGGTGGGATTGGCAGTTGAGGGAAACTGCTAGTGGAGGGAGGGACATACCTCATCAACAAGGGTATCTGCATAATCAGCGTTTGTAAGCTAACTCTGAATTGCACCCCACACCTTTATAATAAAAAAAAGAAAGAAATCTTCAGTACTTCATGATCGAAGGTTTCTAACCTTTGACTTACATGAACCCTTAAAATTAAGTTTGCGAACTCATCCTAGAAAAAGTGCTACATACCTCATAGTTGAATATCACTGTGGTTACCTTCGAAGTACTTTTCTTGGGAGGCTTTGCATCAATACCAGCACATAGTCCACCCATAAAAGCAATTTTGGAACTCTTTTGCTGGAATGGCCATCAGAGCTATTGCCATATTACCCTTCATGTTCTGAATGTCATCAAAATGTCTTCCTTTTAATATTTCCTTTATCTTCAGGTAAAGAAAAAAGTCATTGGTGCCAGATCAAGTGAGTAGGGAGGGTGTTTTAATAGTTATTTGTTTACTGGCTAAAAACTCCCTCACAGACAATGCTATGTGAACTGGTGTACTGTTGTGATGTAAGAACTCCTTTGGGACTATTTTTGCACACACTTTTCTCATGTCAAGATTTTCAGTTAAGATTTTCCGGTTTTTCTATTGATGTTAATTTGGTCTGCTATGCTTCTCACAGTAAGCCAACTGTCTTGACAAATAATTTGACAAATTTTTGTAATGTTTTCATCTGTTCTGCTCCTTACTGGCCATCCTGACCTCTCTTCATCATTGACACTTTCTCTACCCTCAGCAAAAGTTTAATCCATTTGTACACTGCCATTTTCTTCATGGCATTATCCCCATAAACTTGGATTAATGTGTCCCTGATTTCACTTCCATTCTTGCCACATTTAACAAGAAATTTAATGTTTATTTGTTGCTCTAATTCAAACTCTGACATTCTTGCAACAACAGCTCTGATGACCATTACAGAAAAAAAGTTTCAAAATTGCTTTGACAGGTAGGTTAGGTGCTGGCTTCAGTGCATAGCTTTCTAATGGGAGTACTTCAAAGGTGACCATAGTACATATTCAACAATTAAGTATGTACACTTTTTCTAGGATGAGTTTGTGAACTTGTCAGACCTCATATCTCCCTTTTCACCCCTCTCCCCATCCTCTGATAACCAGTATTCAAATCTGTGTTGTTATGAGTTTGACTTACGTTTTCAGATTTCACATATGAGATTATGCAGTATTTGTTTTTCTGCATCTGGTTTATTTAACTTAGCATGATGTTTTCATGATTTATATACACAAAATTTGCTAAGAGAGTAAATATCAAGTGTTTTCAACACAAAATAATTTAAAAGGTCATGTGAGATGATTGATATGTTAATTAGCTTAATTGTGGTAATCCCTTTTCAATGTACACGTATATGGAAAAAAAATCACACTTTATGCCCTAAATACATACAATTTTCATTTTCAACTGTACATAAATAAGGTATCAAGATAGAAATAATAAGAAGGAAAGGATAATGATACAAAGATCATTTGTACATCTTTTCATGAGCAAAGAACATTCTGACGATAAAATTCTGAAAATGTGCAACAGGATCAGAAAGAATAAAATATTTAGGTATAAATTAAAGAAAAGAATTGCAAGACTTGTACACTAAAAACTACAAAATATTATTGCATGAAATTTAAAATTTTTAAGTAAATATAACGATATCGCATGTTCTTGGAGTAGAAGAGTCAGTATTGCTGAGAGGGCAACACTCTCCAATTTGATCTATTCATTCATCTAGTTGCTATCTAAACACCAGTTACCTTTTTCATTTTTTCAGACTAGATAACCTAATCTTAAAACTCATAAGAAAGTGTGAGGAAACCAAAATAACTAAAATAATATTGAAAAACATACTTGCAGCAGTTGCACATTCTAACTAACAGTTACAGTAATCAAGACAGTGTGGTAATGAAATAAATATAATTATTTGGATTAATAGAATGGAATGGAGAGTCCACAAATGAGCTCCTACATTTATGACCCATTGATTTACAACAAGGGTGCCAAAATAATATACTGAAAAAAATTTCAACAAAATAGTTCTAGGAAAACTTGATGTCCACATGAGAAAAAATTGAAGTTTAATCCTTATTTCAAAGCACATTTTAAAATGATTAAAAATGAGTGATGCATCTAAATGTGAAAGTTATAACTATAAAATTCTTAGAAGATAACGGAAATAAATCTTTGTGGCACTGGATTTTGCAATGTTTTTTAGAAATGGCACTAAATGCACAAGCAACCAAAGAAAAAATATGCATGTTACAATTATCAAAATTAAAAACTTACACTTTGAAGCTGAAAAGTATACTCACAGAATGGAAAAAAAATGTACACATCACATATATGATAAGGCATTTGCATTCCAAATAAATAAATAGCATTTACAACTCAAAATAAAAAGTCAATAACCCAATCAAAACATAGAAAACTAATTTGAGTAATTATTTATTCAGAGAAGATATAAAAATAGACAATAAAAGATTATTGACATTATCTGTTAAATAAACACAATTCAAAATTATAATGGTTTTGATGGTGAGCTAATAACACTTATGATGGCTAATATAAAAGACAACAAGAATGTGAAATAAATAGAATCTTCAGAGATTGGTGGTGGGATGGATAGTACGGCCAATTTGGAATCATGTTTGACTGTTCTTATTAAGTTAAACAAAGACTTAACATGTAACCTAGTAATTCCACTCCTACATGTGTACTTGAAGGAACCGGAAATAAGTACACAAACACAAACTTTTACATGTGTGTTCATAGCAGCACTATTCACAATCACCAAAAGTGGACACAACACAAATGTTGACCAATGAATGAATGGTTATATAAGATGTCAATATCCATACAATTTAATATTTTTGGCATTATAAAGGGGTGAATGCTGATATACACAATGATATATGGATGGCATTGGAAATATGCTAAATAAAAGTAATCACAATATTGTGTGATTTAATTTATATAAAGGACCTCACATAGGCAAATCCAGAGAGTTAGCAAGTACATTAATGGTAGTCAGAGCTTAGAGGAGGAGGAATGTGTAGTTTCTGACAGCAGGTTTAGGACTTCTTTTTGGGGTGATGATGATATTCTAAAGTTAGAGAGTAGAATTGTGATAGTTGCACAACTATGTGAATATGTTGAAAACCATTGAAGTGTTTACTCTAGCTTATTACTCTTAAAAATGAATCAAAATTTCTGAAATTTTTGTAAAAATTAGTTTAAAAATTTCTGATTATGTTATTACCAGAAGAAAGATCATTCAAAGCAATGATATCTACTTTCATTTTTTTCTTCTTTATGTTTTTAATGAATGTAAAAACTGCCTTAACATGATTAATTTATTATTGGTTGTTACTTGGTTAGGTAGAATATATTTAAAGTCTGAATCAAAATAAGCCTTATTATTTTCTATTATGTTAAAATATTGCTGGGTTTAGTATGAATTATTATATAATAGATTTTAGACAGGGCTGTTCATATTAGCTTATGAGAACCAACTGTTAAATTTCAGGAGTTTTGTAAGCCAGCTGATCTCTTCCCAGTAGCTTGCAATTGGCCATGATGGCAGTGATTACATTCCAAGGACCAAAACAGGTTACAAACAAAAGATGCCTTGCCCAGGGAGCTGGTAGTTAACCATTTATTTTTACACCACTGATTTTAATTTCTAAAGACAAGGTTTTAAAAAAGGAAAATTGAAGCTTTAGATTGGGAGAAAACTCTTGCAAAACATGTCTCTAATAAAGACGTTTGCCTACAACATAAACAACTCATTGACAATACGATAATAACACAATAAAATGTTCTAAAAATGTGTTCATTTAAAATCATATACACATTTGATATGAATTTCATGAACAAATATTATTTACATGACTTTAAACATTTTCACATGTTATTGTAAGAATCCTGAAAAAAATGAAAATAGGACAGAAAGGAGAGGAGTGGGGAGAAAGACAGATAGAGAGGGAGAGAAGAGAAGGGAAGAGGGATAAATCTCCATGACGCATATTTGTTAAAAAAGAGAAATCATGCCCAGAAGTATTATTAAGTGTCCACCCAGTCTCTGGATTTTTGGCCCCCTTGAATTATTCCTGGAAAAGCATAAATTTAAAGTAATTGTGAATTATTTTTTCAATCTTAAATGTACGATATTTGTATACATGTGTTGAAGACCAAAGGAACAAAAAACATGTTGAAACTTTGGAGCTAGTCTGTAAAGAAGTCTGGAAAAGATCTTTGAATGCTGACAGCACACATTACTCATAGCTTCTATGAGAGGCTCTCACATGTTTCACTAGGTACCTTGCTTACCATGAGAGGATGTCTTTAAGTTTTGTAAGAATATGAAATTGAAGAGTGGATTGGTAGCACATTTATCTTTATTTTTATTCTTTAATTTTGATCATAATCTTTCCCATTTTAGTTTTAAATTCCAAGCTTTTGAACAAACTCAACTTCAGAATAAGCTTTCCATCAAAAAGTTACTAAAACATACGGTAGTCTTTCAAGAGTGTTTAGATTTAAGTCTTCTTACATCGAGCAGATTCCAAACTTGCTTTTCAGCCAAAAACATCCTCTAAAATAGGAGAGAACTGAAAGGGCATCATCGACTGCAAATTCAATCTAGATGTGCTTCAGCTAGTCTATTCTTCACTAGTCATCTCGCCATGGGAACTGATTGCCACAGTGAATTCCTGGCACATTCCTTACTTGTTGACCTACCATAGGACCCAGCTATCCCCCTTCTAGGAATATACCCAGAGGAACTCGAATCATTCTGTAAAAAAGATTCCTGTGCGTGCATGTTTATTGCAGCATTATTCACAATAGCAAAAACATGGAACCAGTTGCGCTCCCCATCGAAAGTGGACTGGATAAAAAAATGTGGTATGTATATACAATGGAATATTACATAGCCATAAAGCAGGACAAAATTATGGACTTCACAGCAACTTGGATGGATTTAGAGTCTGTCATACTCAGTGATCTATCACAGAAAAAGAAAAAAAAACTGAGTATGTGTTCTAACTAATAAGTGGACCCTGAACAATTATCATGATACTATAAGAAAGGGATTGGCAGTAGTGGAAAACTGCTGGAGGGTAGGGGACACACTTCATCAATAAGGGTACCTGATCTCAAACCAGGTGATTTGCGGACCAAAGTGAGGCCCAAACTTAACCTGTACAATGACCATTTGTATACCTAGCCCTGAATTGTATCCCACATTTTTAAAATAAAAATTAAAAAAACTTTCAAACCATTCCTGATTAAATATAATGAAGTGTTCCCTTTTCTCTTTCAAACTTTAATGAAAAAAAAAATACTAGTAGAAGTTAGTACATAAGGAGTATGGTTTTGAAAAAGCAACATTTAATTTTTGAGTAATTTCATTTTCCCCAAATTTAGAATTATTGCTATAGTAATCTCAAAACATAAAGTATGCATCTATTATGAAAAGGTAAGATAATTGAAATGATCATTCACTTCTCTTCCAAAATTTAGTAACAAGAACTCTATTAATTTTTTAAAGCATACTTTGCAACATATATTCTACATAATGGTTTTGCTCTTTATTATCATTTGAAAATTTTTTGAAATTGGAATAATAATATTGATGGCATTTATCTCCAACGGTGTATTGTCTATCAGCAAAAAGGATGGTTCAGGATATAAAGTAGAATCCTACAGAGAACACGGGGCACGGTGTTGGAACACCCTGCTGTTCAGAACCTACTAGCTGCATGACTGTGGGCGGATGTGGTGCTGGTTTCTTTGTCCTCATTTTAAAAATGAGGATAGATAAGATGATACACCTGAAAGCATTTGGCATAATCAGAAGTAATACCAAATGTGATACACTTGGTAAACAATCAAGTACCCTACAGGTGTCAATGTTATCATTATTATTTATAATGTTGCAGGAAAAACATAAGCAGAAAAATCAGAAATGTCCTGGATATTTATAGTGACAATTCCACATGATTATCATTCTTATAGATTCCTTCTTTCTCTAAAATTGATCTTCATGGCAAAAGGATGCATCTGATTTGATGACAAGCTATACTTTAAATAAATGTGTATGTTTTTAGCCATTCATAATCATATAGATGCTTTTGAAGTAATATCTGCACCCAGTGGTATTTATAAAAAATAATTTTGAATAATGTTATTAGTATGTCCTTTAACACGAAATACCTTTCCACTTTCATTATTTATATTTTTTACAATTTATGAAAACAAACCGCTTACCTAAAACATTTTAGCATTTATTTTTGACTGAACTAAATATTTTTGTCTAATTTTGTATATTAAAAAAATCTGTGAAGGGTCAGGTGCAGCGGTTCATGCCTGCAATTCCAGCACTGTGGGAGGACAAGGTAAGAAGAATGCTTTAGCTTAAGAGTTTGAGACCAGCCTAGGCAACATAGCAAGACCTCATCTTTACCAAAAAATATTTAAAAATTAACCAAGTGTTGTGACTTTTGCCTGTAGTCCCAGCTACTTGGGAGGCTGAGGCAGAACGATCATCTGAGCCCAGGAGATAGAGAGGCTGCGATGAGCTGTGATCAAGCCACTGCACTAGAGTCTGGGCAGCAGAGTGTTCCCTGTCTTAAAAAAAATAGTGAAGGTATCACATAATATCAGTTGCGTATTTTGATGTGGGAAAACAATTTCTGATAACTGCATTCAGAAATAAGCCACTTTCACTATCAGATGCTTTTTTTTCTTTCTCAAATATGCTTCCCCCCACTCCTCTCCAAGAAAAACAAAGAAAACCTCTATACCAATCTAGATATATATGGTACTTTTCACTGTCATTTTTAAAAGTTTCTCATAGAAATAGAAAACATGGGAGCACATTTTTTAAATATTCAACTCATATAGATCTACTCAATAGGAGGCACATTTCTAATTTTACTTTCTTTAATATATCTACCATTTTGGTGCATATGTTATTCTCAATATGGTTAATGCTTCAAGGTAGTATTTCATTTTTGATACTTGGTACTGTTTTCTATTTTCATTTCCACTTTTTTTTTTGCCATATGTGAGCGTGTATTTAAAACTTAGAGCATATTACTTTGTTAAAATGCATTTATATTATCATGATTTTAAATTATGACTCCTTGACATCTATAAGAATTTATCAGTGCGTATGTACTATAAACCACTCTAAACTTATGTAGAAATTGAACTCTATGTTTTGATTTCTCTGTTAAAACAAAGTATACAACTAGGTTCTTCTGTGTTAAATCCTCTAGGCAAGGACTTTGTGGTTGTTTTTGAATGACACTTACCCAGCCAGAAATGAAATCAGTATCAGCAAGATCAGAATAAAACAACAGGAGATCATTGACCTAGAACTTGGCTCACATTCCGAAGGCCACAAGGCCTGGGCTGTTTATGAGAAGGAATTGGTCACCATGTGGTGCTATTGCAGCACAGTGGGCCTGGGTCTTTTTACAAAATGAACACTAACATTGTGCTTGCAGAAAAGCATTGATAGAAATATGCAACATTTATTTTTTATTTAACACATTTATAATAGCAAAGAAAATTAAATAGACCAATGAAAATATTATCAATAATAAATTGAATTACTCTCCTAATGTTAATATTCCTGAACTTTTCAAGGTTTAACTTGATAACATCTTTAACTTATTAGCTTTGCATACACATTCTCTTCATTTCTCTCTCTGTCTTTCAGACACACGCACATCTACCCTCACAGCAATGGTATTACTGGGATATAGTTCTTCACTAAGTGTTTTGCAAGATTCAGTGAAGTCTCATGAACCCTCAAGAGGAAGACAAGTATATCAATAGAAATGAGAATACATAAGTATTAAACTGGAAAAGGAAGTAAGATAAATTAAGAATTGCCTCTGCTATAAGATTGAACACAATTTCTACTAGTAATCAGATGGTGTAGATCTTGACAATCTAGATATTTCTTTTCGGGAATGTATAGTCTAGTGTCATGAATACTTTACTGTCCCAAGTGATTTTATGGTCTAATCTACTATTAATGAAACAATTTTTGTATTACCAAAAGAAAGACCAAAGCTATTTAGCAGCAAATGACCATCTGGCAACTATTTCACTCCTTTGTTATGTTATTATAGATTGCCACTTTCTAAAGGCTTTCAAAATTTTGTTATAGTTTCTTGAAGAAAAATATTTTGTGCATATGATAACATAAATGATAAAACCATCAATGTGTGCTATTATTTTTGGTAAAAATAAATAGACTTCTATGTTCTTGGCCACTTTTTCTGTGACTTAAAGGAAAAAAATACCAGAAACAGACACAAAAAATGTTTTATGTTCAAATTCATTTGAACATCATGATCATTTTTTTCCATTTTCAGTACATGCAGCTTCTAATAATAATTCTTCTTTACTTGTGCAAAACAGAAAATCATTCCTATGGCAACAGTTTTCACATTTAATACATGCAGGTGTGTACCATTAGAGTGTAACAATTCACTCAGGAGAAAGCAACCACACAATTGTAGCATGATACTACATGAAATGAATTACATGAAATGAATATACATGAAATGAATATACCAATGGAGTCAGATGACTCTCCATGGTTATTTTGTGTCTCAGGTCTGTGATGGAGTCCATATGATGTCTAAGAACAGTTTTAAATTAGTGTGTGTTAAGTAGAAGATATATTCACTGAAAGAGAAAAAATAATATCCCTGTGGAGGAGCAGGCAATATTTATTCCTTTATTAATTCTCTGCAGTGGGCAGTATGATATCTTTCAATAAGACGAGATTAGATACTATATGTATGTCCACTCCAGGTGTTTTGAACTTATTTATAAATGAAAACAGAAAAAAATATATAAATACCATATATTACATTATATATGATTACCATTTATTTGAACATTTTAAACATCTCTAGAAACAAGTAAACATTTTTACGTCTAAATAAAACATACTAACTACAGATGCCCCCTCTTGTAGATAGACTCTCTATGCAACATTATTGTTATTATTTTTTTAGCTCAGCTAGGCATTAGAAATACAGATGCAAGAGTCAATATCCAATCAAAAGAGAAGCTGGGGGCAGGGCGGGGGGCGGGGGGCAGGCGCAATAGCACCTTCCCCCAAACTTCCAGGAGAACATTCCAAATGTCCTTCTATGACTTTATGTTTGTATGTGTGTGTGTGTGTGTGTGTGTGTGTGTGTGTGTGTAAAATCAAACCCTCGATCTCCATTTACAAGGTCATTGATCTTGAATGTATTTCTTCAGCTCTGTGTCTTACCTTTAAATAGGGACAGCGATATTTAGCTTTCTTACAGAGTTCTCTGAGATTCACTTCAGATTTTGTGCAAGATACCTAAGAAACTATAGTTTTCAATAAATGTTAATTCACTGAAAATATTACACTATATATTAATTAAAAGATATTTATTGAATACTGTTTGCTTATTATTCCTAGTGTCTTAGAAAAGAGGAATATATGTAAAGTGTTCCTGACTCAAATGAAGAATTCTTCCATATATGCAAACAGATTTTCTTAATATCCTCAACCAAGCAAACAGTTATATATAATATGTATATAATATATAACTGAGTTTGTAACGCAGATTGACAGAAGCTTAGATTCTTTTCTTTTTAGATGTTTTTTAGATTTCCCCTTTGACATAGTCTTTGTTTTTGTTTTTGATTTTTATTTTAAAGATATGGGATACATTTCAGGGTTAGTTATACACGTGGTCATTCTACAGGTAAAGTAGGGGCCTCAAACTCACCTGGTTTGAGATCAGGTACACTTATTGATGAAGTTTGCCGTACCACCCTCCCTCCCCTGCCAACTCCTTTCTTACAGTGTTATGATGATTGTTCGGGGTCCACTTATAAGTGAGAACATGTGGTATTCAGTTCTTTGTTTCTGTGACAAATCACTGCGTATTACAGATTCTAAATCCATCCAAGTTGCTGTGAAGTTCATATTGGCTAGATGCTGTGACTCAGCAGTATGGGAGACTGAAGCAGGAAGATCACTTGAGTCCAAAACTTCAAGACCAGCCTAGGCAACATAGCTATACCTTATCTCTACAAAAACAAAATTAGAAAAATTAGCTGGGCTTGGTGGTGTGAGCTGGGAGTCTGAGCTACTTGGGAAGCTGAGGCAGAAGGATTGCCTGAGCTTAGGAGTTCAAGACTGTGGTGAGCTGTAATCATTTCACTGCACTCCAGCCTGGGTGACAGAGAGAAACTACAACTCAGAGGAAAAAAAAATTAGTCTCCTTACTCTATGATTCTCTCTAATGCATAGATAATGTGAATAGATAAAACTCATACTAAATGTTGGTATCTTTTTATATTAAAACATTTGTCTAATATTTAAAGAGAAATTGAAAACCCAAATTCAATTTTCAAACTAACATGAACATATGAATAATTCTCAAAATTATATTTATAATTTTAAGAGTATGATTTATTGCTATTTTATATATGTATATGTCCAATATATATGTGCATATATATATATTTGTAAAACCACTGAGCATAAAGTCATGGTTTCCCTAAAATCATAAATGTATTAACCATTATCCCTGCACAGGTTGGGATAATAATTGTGCAAGCTCTAATTGTGTATTGTAGTAAAATAAATAAAAGGTTATTGGTGTCTGTTTGTGTGGATTTATGTTTCTATCTGGAATACTAAACTTTCACTTGAGGATACACAAAAATGAAACAACAGTTCAAAAGAAAGCCTATGGTAAAAAGTTTTAAGATGTTGTGTCATTTTGGAGTAGCATAATTTTCTCGCTAGTATATTTGTGCTGTACCAAAATAATGGTACATCTTTTAATTTGAAAGACAATGCTGTAAGATGTTTATTTAGTAGAAATAGAAGAGTAATGTTTCATAATATTATGGAACATTTTCCATAATATGTGAGGTTCTCTCTCTCTCTCTCTCTCTCTCTCACTATATATATATATATATTTCTCTGTATTTTATCTTGTGTTAAATGATCTCAATTCTTTATCTCCTTTTGGACAGGGCAATTTGGAGGGTGTAAGATTATTTTCTCTTCTTCTAACAGATTCTTTTCGTGCTTTAAACAACACACTTAAATATCTATTTCTTAGTGTGTTAGTTTTAGAAATACAATAGCAACTACTGACTGCCAAGAAAGATGGGGAAATTAGTACTCTTATCATGCTTTTATATCTTAAATTTTTTCCATCTTCATGGCCATGCAGGGTGTAGTTTATACATAAAAATTTATTTTTATAATTCATTTGTTGTGTTTTGTGTTCTTTACTTATTTGTTGTTATCATCTTTGCTCTTTACTTCAGACATTATATTATTTTAGAATGATACACATTTTCTGAAAGTGTCCCTATTTTTCATATGGAAGAGTTCTCCATAATGGAGTCTTCATTTTCTTTTGTAAAATATTAAGTTATTGTTTTCTTTAGGGAAAGGGGGATCCTGTAAATTTAGATTGATACATACTGCATACATTTTTAAAAGGTTACCTTTTATAGACTTTTAATATATTTACATTGATTCCTTCTTTTATTTTACAGGCATTCTAAGATCCATTTATTTTTATCAGAAGAATAGCAATATACCTATTAATCTTTCTCAACCATAAGCAGCTAGCGGCCATTGCCTTGCTAGTCTCTGGTGTGGCCATGTATTCTTTGAACAATGGCAGTTACCATACTTCCTGATTTGGCCCCCTCCTCCACCTTGGGGAGGTGAATCTTCTCTCTCCCTTCTCTTTCTCTCTCTAATTTACTTTTAAATAAACTTTTTTTGTGTGTGTGTTGCAAAAAAAAAGAGAGAGAGAATTTAAGGTTATGCTGACAGACTAGATTTTCAGAATAAGATAATAGTTGATGACTCTGATTCCCGATACACCTCTGGAAAAGGCTAATTTTCAGTTTTTCAGAGAATGTATTACCCTCCCACTCATTCTGTCCATGGGGGACGATGAACATTCATAGACAGGGTAAATACTGCGGCTGACCTCCTGGTTGTGGCAGTGCATTAAGAGCAAAAGTAGAATCTAGGTCTCACATCTGTTAGGCCGGCACACTAACTAGAAGATTGCTAAGTTTAGTTACTCCAGCGAGTGGAGATAAGTAATCAGTTGGAGACAGGTTTTCACCCTTTAGAAAGCTGGTTTTTTAAATACCTCTCAAATTGTATTTTAGGTCTGAAAATATAAGGTTAAAAATTCGTAACAAACTTTTTTTTCTATCATTATTCTTCCCATACTGCACTTTAATTAGTAGAGTTATAATAGTAATAATCAAATGAAAAAATAAAAATAAAATAAAATTGAAAAAATGAAGACAAAGGGTACCACAAACTGTATGTAAAGTTTTATTTTTAAAAATTAATATATATTATTTCTAATTTATTTATTTATTTATTTATTTATTTAGAGAGTGCTCAGTGAAAACCTTTGACATAGTAGCATATCAGAAGAAGGAGGCTAAAAAATTTGAGAGAATAAGCTGTGCAGAGTTTGGCAGGAGGCAAGTTCTAAAAGTTACGAAGTCTAGAGGGGGAGTCATATGTGATAACATATGTGAGAGCACTTGGATTCCAATGGTTGAAATCAAGTGAACAAGGAGAGACGAGATGAAATTCGAAGTCAAAAGACAAGAGGAAGCTCCCTCACCCAGTTATATATAACTCATGTTAAATACTGGAGTTTTATTTTGAGTGAGTTGAAAAACACTGGAGTGTTTTAAGCAGAGAAGCAACCTGATGTAGCTCAAATTTTAAAGGAGACATTACATTTGTAAGGAGATAATATGGAACATAAGGGTATCTTAAGTTTTACTGGGGGTTTAGAAGTAAAAATGGGGAGCACTGGTTACATTGTGGTTGTAATTTGGATATAGAAGCAACAAAATATGCTAATGGAATGTATTTGGAATCAGAATTTTAAAAATGAGAGAAGCCGGGCTCGGTGGCTCAGCCTGTAATCCCACGCCTTGGGAGGTTGAGGTGAGTGGATTGCCTGAGCCCGCGGGTTCGAAACCTGCCTGGGCAAGCGAGACTTCATCTCTACAATAAACCAAAAAATCAGCCGGGCGTGGTAGCGCGCGCCTGTAGTTCCAGCTACTTGGAAGGCTGAGGCGGAAGGATCGCCGGAGCCCAGCAGGTCGAGGCTGCGGTGGCCGGGAGCGGCCACTGCACACCAGTCTGGGCGACAGTGAGACTCCAACTCAAAAAAAAAAAAAAGAAAAAGAAAAAAGCTGGAAGCATCACATTGCCAGACTTCAAACTTTACTACAAGGCTATAGTAACCGAAACAGCAAAGTACTGGTACAAAAAACCGACACATAGACCAATGGAACAGAATTGAGAACCAAGAATTAAAACTGCTGTCTTACAACCATCTCATCTTTGAAAAAGTTGACAAAAACAAATACTCGGGTAAGGATGGTCAATTTAATATATGGTGCTGGGAAAAATGGCTAACCATATGCAGGGAAAGGATGTTGGACTCCTCATCACAGACAAAAATTACCTTAAAATAGATAAATGACTTAAGTGTGTGTGTTTATCACAGCACTCTGCACAACAGCAAAAACATGGAACCAGCCTAGGTGCCCATCAATGGTAGACTGTATTTTTTTAAAATGTGAAACATATACATCATGGAATACTACATAGCCATAAAGAAGAATAAAATCATGTCCTTTATAGAAACATGGATACAGCTGGAGACTATCATTCTAAGTTGACTATCAGAAACAGAAAACTGAATACCACATGTTCTTACTTATAAATGGGAGCTAAGCATGAATACACACAGGCATAAGGATGGGAACAACAGACACTGGGGACTCCTAAAGCAGGAAGGGAGAAGGGGGTTAAGGTTTAAAAATCCAGCCATTGGGTACCATGTCTACCACCTGGGTGATGGGCTCAATACAAGCCCAAACCTTACCATCACACAATATACCTATTTAATAATACCCCTTGAATCTAAAAATGTACCCCTTGAATTTGAAAATTAAAAACAAAACAAAACAAAAACAAATAAGCACAAATCTCCCCCCATGCTTCCCTCTTCCCTTCAAATAAAGCTATGGCTCATTTTGTTGTTTCTGGACACATTTGCAGAAAAATTTTTAAAACTTTCACAATATACTGGAATTAACAAGGGTAGGGAAAACTAATCAAAAAAATTAATAAGTGGGACAAGGAAGGCTTGAGAAAAAATTATGAATAACTCAATTAGTCCCTCTGTATTTCTAAAGCGGTAAAATAACATTCTGTTTACCATTTACACACTGTCTGGATGCACCTCTATGGTTCTGTGGTGATACAGGTGACACAGAGCAGGTCTTACAAATATCCATAAATCATTAGCACCAGTTGGTGAGGAAATTAATCAACAAATACCTTATTAACACTGTTGAGGTTATAAGCCATCAGTAGATATTGTCCCTAATTTGTGCTCAGGTTTGGAACCAATTGTCAGATTTTCCACAAGTGTCTTGGTCAAATTTTATTCTCCTTATGGATATGGTTCAGTTCTGGAAAAATACTTTTTTCATAATGTGACACATTTTTTACTGTAATACATAACAATGAAGTGGCTTGTCAATAGAAAATTCATAAATAAAGAATGACAGTTCATTCTCATATTAATATATAGAACCACTGAATCAGTTGATTCTGCAATTTTTGTCAGCTTGACATAATTGATTGGATGTACTCAATTGTTGGAATGTGTTAACTTGATGACTTAAAACTAGACTTACTCTATTTTCCAACTGCAGTTATTTTTTGAGGAAGGTATTTGTTGAACTAAGCAGCATAGGCCCCTCAAAACTAGTACAGAAAAATGTTGTTCAGGAAGATGATATTTCTCACTTGCAATCAGGGGGATGCAAAGTCATATCCAGGAGCAAAGACAAGTGCAGGGATGTCATATAAGGCAGGAGGAGACATAATGTGGCAACAGTACAGTGGTTGTTTGTCAAACAAAAGGAGTTCTTCTTGCCTGAAGTTGAATTTAATGGACTTACATGCATATACATTTGCAATGCCTTATCAAAGAATCATAAAATGAATTCTATGTGCTAAATGAATCTCTCAGAGAAGGGAAGCATTAGTATAATGATTAGGAATGAAATATGATACAATAATATTGAGTAAAGCTTTTGACTTCCAAAAGTAATTTCTAATGTATATTTTAAAAACTTTTTATAGTTGCTGGTCCAATGTTTGGTATTTAGATCACCCTTAATACGTATTAAATGAACTAATATGTAAATAAATACAAAACAATATTAATATCCTTCCTTGACCTACCCCATAAGAAAAGTACAATTTCTTTGTTTTAGTAGATCCTGTGGATAAACGGTTCAAACCACAAGATATCCAATCTGTTCTTGACAATTCTGGACAAATATACATTCTCTCCCAGCTGGTTTATTGACGATAGTATCTTCCCTCGTAGATCCCCAAACCATTTGGCCTTGTCCAACTGTTTAAGTCTTTTGTCAGACAGTGGTTCATTTGCTTCTTACTGCTAAAAGAGCTAAAATATATTTTATTTACAATGCTCAGCATTGTGCTTATTTTAATTCCAAAATTTTTTTGAAGCAGGACTCCTTTTTTGATTCAAGTGTTTCTCTCACAAACAGTCCTTTATCATCTTTCACTGGTCTCTGTTTACGGGGGTATCATGGCATAGTTCTCAGAAATAACCTAACCAGCATCATGGTGAGAGGAAGAAAGCCATCTAATGGTATTGTGATTTGAAAGCTTGAGAACAAGTTCTGAGGGTTCTAATCATTGCCTTGGAGTGCAATCTATCAATTCGAATATGTAAGGAAATGTTAAACCTCGATTTCAATTTGGTGCTTTGGTTGGAGGCAGAGGCTTTTTTTTTTTTTTGCACAATTACTAAAATATTTATTGAAGGAAATGTTATAAACACAATTACACTCAACATTTTGAACTCGGTTACAAACAATTGAGGTATTAATAATGGAACATTGTCATATTAGCTCATTAAATGTAATTTTGGATAGATATAGTTATAAACTGAGTTATGGCTAGATATACGCCTAAATTATTTTCTTAGCAGTATTCCATGGTGCATATTAATCCATATAATCCCTGGTGCTGGATTTCATCGTTCTTTTTATTATTAGTTAATCATAAAAGATAACAATATTGCTTCATTTTTTAAATGTATAGTTCTATGATTGCCAGAGTAAACCTTTGCAACATTTGTAACAGCTGTTTCTGTTTTCTATATTTGTGAATTGCCTTTTATATTCTTAGACTATTTGTTCTATGAAGGTCACTTTGTCTTCCACATTTCTTTGAAATAATTCTTTATATAATGATAATAGCTATTTATAATAAATGCTACTTTTCCCAATTTGTTTTAAGGTGACTTTGATATAAAAATGTTTTAAATCTTTATTTAGTAAAATCTAGTTAACACTTTTGTTGGTTTCTACTGTTATATCTATTATTACAAAAACCTTACCTGCCCAAAAGATGAACTCAAATTTTTTTTAGTGTGTCACCTTTTATTTACATTTTTATCCATGTGAAATTTATTTGAGGGTAATATATCATATAAAGATGTAAATTTGTATTTTTTCCGCATCACTTTTGAATAATAGACTTGACAAATAAATAAATTGCTACTTAATCAAATAAAGATATTTATGTATATTTGGATTGTTTATAGGTTTTCTATTCTGTTTAATGATTTATGTGTTTACTCTGCAAAAACTATATAATTCTAATATACTTTATTTTAAAAAACATTTTAACATCCAATACTACAATTCTATTTTATTACTTCTTTCATAAGTATGATGAAGGAAGTAACTATGATAACATCTCTGTATCAAATTTTAACACTTTCTCATTTATGTAGACACTATTGTCATCACAAAGTAGTTTGGAGTATATCATTCAAAAATATTTTCCTGTCATTTGTGCGACTTTTAAAATGTCATTCAATAAATTTCTGTTTTCTTCTATATAATTCTTCTTAAATTATAAAAATCATTTTTGTTAGTGGGAACTTTACCTTATTATATTTCAAGCAGTTTTTGTTATAAAGTAGGAAACACTGATTTTGTATATTTAGTTTATAATTGGCCGCTATAAATTTCTTATTCAAATTATTTTTAGATGACTCTCTTGAGAAATTATCATATCCCTCACAAAAATAAGATTATTATTTTAAAAATCATTTTAACCAAAATATATTATACTAATTCATTTGCTTTGTTTGTTTTTGTTGTTGAAGTATTATTACACAACAACACTTTTAGAATAATGTTCAATAATGATAGTAGTGGGAAACATCCCTCTGTTGAGAATGATTATATTAGAATTCCCCCAAATCCAGCAGCAAATAAAATAAGACCAAGCGGCTTTAGTTCAGGCATACAATAATGTTCTCATATCAGAAAAAATTCTGTTTATTTAATCACCATATTAATAGGTCCAATAAGAAAATTATCTCTGGAAATTGTAAAATGTACTTTGAGGAAATTTAATATCCTGTAAAAAATGAATAGACTCACAATAAACCATTAGCTGAAACCAACAGCCAGCAGAACGTTTAATGATAAACACTAGAATCAGAATGAAGTCTTGCTAGAGAAGGTTTCAATTTGCTATAAAGTCCATGCATGATCATCAGGGGGGTCTGTGTAATACTTAAAGTAAATGCAAAATTAAATGTGCGTTTTTACCTTTTTTATAGATTTACATTTTTCTGGAGAGCAGGCTCATGGCTTTAATCTTATTCTCTAACAGATTCAAGGTCAAAGTGTTTAATTAAAAAAAATTTTTTTAAATAGAATATCTTGTATTACTACTTTAAAAATATTACTTTTGTTATGGAAGGCCATTGTAACTAGATGAGAAAATCAAACAGTAAAATACTTGCATATTTCACTCAGGGAGATCAGCTTCATTTATAGACAAACGAATGAACTGAAAATGTGTCAAATTTTTATAAATATTCTATCTCTTTTCCGGGTTTTGGACAGAAGTTTGATAGCAGATCACCTGAGATTACCCTTCCTGAAGATAATGTAGAGCACGACATTCTAATTTTCTAAATGACCAGAGATCCCTTATGTTGTAGCAGCTGGTAAATTGACAGCTTTCCATAAAATATTGGACAATAAAATAAACCACCGCTCTTGACTAGAATTCTTATCACGAAGACCAGAAAACAACATTCCTCTTTTTGAAATGAACTAAAAGTAAGATTGTGTCTAAATTATTCAAGAAATATTGACTCAGAAATCAATAGATGCGCATACGAAGGTACAATTATCTATACCTGATTACATATTAATTACCACAAACAAAATTGATGTATATCAAAGGTAAAGCGATCTCACCATGCTACGACTAATAGAAATGATAATGTTTCCTGGATTGTCATTCACTTTGCAATTAACATTTTTATTGGAGGCCTACTATTCTACATTATTGTTATAAGTGCACATTTCTGGAATTTACATCCTATACATGTTCCTTATTAATATGAATTGAACAAACTATAAATACGATTCTTATTTCCTTTATAAAATTGTATTCTGGTAAAGGTTTGCAATCCTGTCCACCTTCCTGCACTTCTTTGGTCCACTCTGAACTCTGCAATACTTACCCTGTACTTGTGGGTCAACCAGGCTTCAGAAAAGACTGTATCAGGAAAGGCCAGGTTATTTTAGGTCATGTATCTCTCCACTCTCCATCCTTAGTAGTTAATCTCACTTTGATCTTTTCATCAACAATGAATCTGAAACAAGTGTACCTGGAAAAATTCTTTCTTTTGTCTTAATTCTGGAGGAATCCCCAAGGGCTAGTTTAATTCAAGAAGTACTCTGGGTATTGGTTTCAAATTTGAGATGATTCTAATGTAAATAAAGAGGCCCCTTCTGCATGTCTTCACAAGATCATCTTTAGGATGCTGATTCTGCAACAGCAAAGAAATAAGCAGCTAGTGTTTCCAGTTGACTGTTAGTCCTTCATCATTTTTATTTCACTCCCTTACATCGCCATCTGTACGGAAGAGCCCTCAATGAGTTTATCTACCTTATCAGCATCTCACTGCACTTAGGAACATTTTGTTTTATGCCAATAGTATTTGAATAGTATTTTTACCAAAGCAAAAGGAATACAATTATACTGGCTTTGACCTACTTTTTATATATTAAGTATTAGTACTTATTGCTTCTGCCACCACACAACATTACCACGTCTTTTTCTTTGTTTTCAATCTTTTTTTTTTTGACTTTGAGTCTCACTTTGTCACCCAGGCTAGAGTGCAGTTGTATGCTCATGGCTACCGTAGCCTCAACCTGCTGGACTCAGGTGATCCTTCTGCCTCAGCATTCCAAGTAGCTGGACCTACAGGTGCGCACTGCCACACCTGGCTTATTTTTTTTTGATTTATTGTAGAGATGAGGTCTCACCAAGTTGTCCAGGTTGATCTCGAACCCCTGAGCTCAGGCAATCCTCTCACCTCGGCCTCCCCAAGTGCTGGGATTACAGGCTTGAGCCATGGCGCCCGGCCTGTTGTCAATCTTTAAGTGCCACAAATCTTAAGGGCATGTTAGAATTGTCACCACTCTTTAGGGTGCATATGATATATGTAATGCAGCTAACACTACATATGGTGCGCTATGTATGATCTCTGTAGTGCAGCTACCACCTATCACTGGATTGTTCGCTTGGAAAGGCCTATGTATCATCCAAATTACAATTCAAGTGAGGCTGGATACCAACAAGGTAGACTCAGAGGAAGATTAGTGATAGGAAGAGAGAGGAAAGGGAGAGGAAAGGCTGGGAAGAGGGGGAAGTCGAGCTAGGAATCAAGACAAACTATACCTTGACCTTTTCCACAGTGAGCTGGGAAGTGCTGGAGCAAAAACAGCCCTTCAGTGTTATTCCATACAAGGCCCAAATTGCCAGACTTTTATAAGCTGACCTCAATCAGCCATTGGAGTTGGATCACTCGAGCAAGATGACTATCTACAGCTATGAGAGTTCCTGAAGGAAATGACAGCTCTCCCAGTAGTTGAGGTAAAAAGTAATTCTTTCGAGTAGGAGTCTGGGCAGCACATTTCTGTGCCCATCCCATCACAACACTATTCTAAGTATAGGCATATATATCATGGCATTGTTAATCTATTGGTGGGAAGGAGGTATTTGGGGAGGAGAGGTGGGTGCAATAAAACATATGCAAGTGAAAACATAACTAATCTTTTAAGACTAAGATAACGTATGTGCCTTTGTATCCCCATACTTTGTATCTTGAATTCTTAAACAGATGATGATGAATGAATGGATTATTTTGCTTGAGAATTATTATCACCATTTCAATCTAGTACAGTTTTTATAAGAGTTTGAAGAGAGAGCAGTGAAATTAATCTTAGAAACATGTTGTTTACAAGGCTAACCAGTATTTCAATACTCTTATTTCTCAATCAATAAAGAATTGATGACACAGATAATTACAAGAACACTATGACTCTAAAGCCAAGACTATAAAAAGTGCTAATAATACATAAGTTAAAGGCAGCGGAAATTCAGAAGCAAAAGGTCAGTGAAAGAAAAATTATAATCACAAAACAGTAAGCGTAAGCTGTAAATATTTGGTCACTCTATGATAGCTAAATATATGTACCAAGGTGCCTTATTGGGTAAAATTAGATCAAATGAGTAAGTAGTATGTACCAATCATCTTTCCTAATATTTAAGGCAATAGAATTCAAGCCTCTGGAAAATACTTTATGCATTCATCTTCTATATTTTACTAAGGCAAATTAAAGTCATAGCTTTTCACTCAGAGCTCCTGTTGGAAAGTGTGCTTCATTGAAGAAAAACAAACCAATCTGGATATATTTAGAGACAAAGTAAGAAGAGGAAAACAAAGTCTGGCAGCATACCAAGCCAAATTCTGCCTTCACAGACATTCCATGACCACCAATGCCACCAGCATCAATGAAGACCGACCACTCTGGGGCCCTTTCTAGGCAAGGCTCCCACAGAGAAATATATTCAAGGGAGACTTGAGGAGTCTGCCCATTGCTTTTAGAAAGTATAAAGCATTGCTCTGTGATCTGAATAAAACTAAAGCCATCTAATTATGTAGTCAAATATTTTGTTTCAATGCCTCACTCCTTGTTCTAATTATCACCCATCTCAAAGGCCAGAGCCTCACTTTACAAAAAGCAGGGAGAACAAGGTTAACTTCCCCCTCCCAAAGCTTTTCATAGATGAGAAAGCACACAGCTGGAGTCCTCAGCACATTTAACTGCATTATTTATCAATGTAATTTGCTGTTTTTCTTAATAGAAATTCACTAAAAGCTAACAAACACTCTCTGAGAAAAAAGAAAAATATGTAGTCACTGAAACTGAGATGCTTTGTATGCTAGAAGTTTGAGTTAATGAACTAGAGCTACCTAAAAAAGAAAGTGTTAGTGCATCTCCACTTGGTCAGAAACTAAACTAGAAAAATTAAAAAAAAAGAAAACTAGAAAAACTATTTACTACCTAATTAAATTATTTCTTATGCGTCCGGATACAGATTAAGGTAGAACACCTTAATGGCCGTCTCTCGCATGCTAATAAACGTTACCTCTTCTATGAATAGATCCAAGGGCATGCTGTACTTTCATTTCCAACCTTCAGCTCAGTAGCAGCTCAAATGCTTTCCTGCATTGTAATGAACTTCAATTCTTAAAAGTATTCACTTGACCCAAACATGATTGTCACAAAGCTTATCTTACATTCTAACTTGGCCAGTAGCAAGTAGATTTCTTATTCTTCACCTCATTCTCATTTTTATGTTTTTAATGTAAACCTACAATATTGAATTGTCTAAAACCTATGATTTTTGTGAGGTATTCCCTGATGCTCTGCTTTATGAGTCCTCATTAGATCTCTTGTTCTAATATACTGTAAAGTTATTTAACTTTTTACCTTTCCTGAAATTAAAGAATTATATCTGCATGCTACATTTTGTATGCAATTATATGCTATTAATATACATTATCTTACCCAAGTGCCTATTTGTTCTCAATAATTCTACAAATCTTGTTTTCTCAATGGTTTTCAGTCACATGCTTCTACGTGCTTGCTATTTAATAGTGTCATTTTAATGTCCTGCTATCTTCACCACTTTAACATATTTGGAATAGTTAACAGGTTTCTTCATGTCATAAAATGCTAGTGGTAATAATCACAGCTTTTTGGGGGGTATATTTCAGCTTTCATACTTCACCCTTTGCTAAATCATGTCATTTTGTTATGATTGAAATTGACTGGCAAGCTCACAATTAAAATATGAGAAAAATAGCATATGGAAATAGAGAGATTCAACCAGGATGGGACAAACGTGGATACAAGCAAATAGAGGTGAGTGAGAGGTCTATGAGATGGCAGGATGTGGTATCCAATATCTAGTGACAGAGAATAAATGCAAATGCAGACCCACGCAGGCATTAGCAAAAACCAGCTGGAATTTTGGAAATATTAAAGCTTAAAGATGGTATGTGGCTCCAGAGAAGCTAATAAAACTGCAAAAGAGGGCATGTAGTGATTTTCCTTTCAAAGAGTACAATATGGAAAGGGAGGACGAGTAATTTTACAGTGAAGAAATCTGAAAATCACTACTTTATTCAGGCAATGAAGGTCAGTATCAATAGTAATAAGTCATGATGATTAAATGCACACTTGATATTATCTGATGAAAACAGCACTTTGTCTCTGTGGTTGTCTGAGTTTGTTTGTGCTGCAAAATGCCTTAGACTGGGTAATTTATGAAGAATAGAAATGTATTTCTTATATCTCTGGAGTCTGTCTGGTGAGGGGTTCTCTCTTCTTCCAAGATGGTACCTTTACTGTTTCTTCAAATAACAGAAAGAATAGAAGGGTGGAAAGAGTCCAAAATCTAGGTGCAGCTTCGTTTATAAGAGCTTTATTCCCATTTAGGAGAGGAGAAACCGCTATAATCCAATCATGTCTTCCAGGACCCATCTCTTAACACTATTAGACATTAAGTTTCAAAACACAAATTTTGGAGGGAAAACATTTAAACCATAGCAGTGTTCTCTCACCTTAAGACTCTTAACCCTTGTCTAGCCATGTTAAAAACATCAGACAACCCCAACTGAAGAATATTCTGCAAAATACATAAACAGTACTCCTCAAAACTTTAAAGGTCACCAAAAACAAAGTAATGATTAGTAAAACCAAATAAAGTCTTAGAAACAACCATAGTCTAATGGAACCTAAAAGAACATAAAGACTAAATGTAATGTAGTATTCTGAATGGCATTGGAACCACCTATATAGAATTAACATTGGGTCATGGAGTAAGAGCTGCAGCTATGGTTATAAATTAATGGATATGTTTCTTCTAAGGTTGCTTTTACCTCAAGAAAGGGCAATTACCATCATGACCACTGAGGAGGAAAGGAACCTGCCTGGAAATGCAGATAAACGTAAGACTGCTTGAGAAGACAAGAAGCCATTGAAAGACAAAAGTAGCTTCAATCTCCAGGGGTCTCACTCCCCTCCATCCTCCTTCTAGACTACCTTCATAATGGCTCAGAGATCAGGGGGTGGTACCTGATGGTAACTTGCTTCATAGATAGCATCTATTGTAAAATCTAAGAACAGCACTCAAGATCTTTTTCAGACTTTGTACTCTGATGGGCCCCAACCAGTCCAGACTACCAGGAAGTCAGCTTAACTGATCCCTCAGGCCACCTCTTAGAGATTTGCTCTACAGCAGAAAGACAGTCTACACACCCCATGACATCATGAACCAATCGGCATCCTCTGTCTCTCTTCTTACTGAGTTCCCTTTAAAAATCTTACACTCTGAATCTTCAGGGAGATGAATTTGAGATCTCTTTCCTGACCTCCTCACTCAGCTGCTTTGCACTATTAAAATACTTATCTAACTGTAATGGTTGCATCAGTTTTTATATTTTCTAGGCAGTGGGCATAAAAAACTGGACAGGCAATAACAGAATCCTGGAGCAGAAAAAGGACATTAGGCAAAAACTAAGGAAATAGAAATAAGCCATAGCCATTACTTAATGTGTCAGTATTTCTTTACTCATTGTGAAAAATGCATCAAAAGAAGGGATGTAAGTAGGCAAGAACTCTGCCATAGTGTCATAACTTTCTTTCTTTTTTCTTTTTATTTCTTTCTTTTAGCCTTCTTTTCTTTCCTTTCCTTTCCTTTCCCTTCCTTTCTTCCCTTCCTTCCTTCCTTCCTTCCTTCCTTCCTCCCTCCCTTCCTCTTTCCCTCTCCTCCTCCCTCCCTCCCTTCTCTCTCTCTCTCTCTCTCTCTCTCTCTCTCTCTCTCTCTGTCTCCCCTTTCTTGCTTCCTTTGGAGTTGAAAGTTCACTCTATCATCCAGGCTGGAGTGTGGAGTGCAATAGCTTGATCACGGGCTCAGCCTTGACCTCCTGGGCTCATGTAATTCTCAGCCTCCTCTGCAGCTGAGACTACAGGTGCATGCCACCAAGCCTGGCTAACTCTTTGTTTGTTTGTAGAGGCAAAGTCTCACAAGGTTGCCTAGGCTGGCCTCGAACTCCTTGGACTCAACTGATTCTCCTGCCTTGACCTTCCAGACTTCTGGGATTACAGGAGTAAACCACCACACCTGGCCAACTGCAACTGTGTTGTGTGTCTAAAATTATTCTAAGATAAAAAGTTTGTGGAGAATTACAGAAGAAAGAAACCATGCAAAGGAAATACAGAAAAATAGTCAGCTAGACATTACAGAGATGGAAGTCACAGAATAAAGGTAAAAATTTTAGGCCAGATGCTGGGGCAACTGACAAAAGCTCAAATAGGATTTTGGACAGGGGTCGGTAAACTTTTCCTGCAATGAGCCAGAGAGTCAATATTTTTAGCTTCACTGGCCATTCAGTTGCTGTAATTACTCAATTCTGCCACTGTAACACAAGAGTAACTACAATTCATAAGCAAATGTGCATGACTATTTAGAACATTTTATTTGCAAAGACAAGTGGTAGGCCAGATTTTGTCTGTGGGTTGTGGTTTACCACTCCTAATCTATGAGGTGCTACAGTTACGGGAAAAATAATCCAGGGAATTGAGACAGAAACAGGGAAAATAAGAATTCAGTCACCAGAACTGGATTTAAAACAGGGATTGGTTAAAAAGATGCTTGATCCTAATAAACTGAGTACTGGTGCGGATCAGAAAGATTTATTGTGAGTCCAGAATTATTGTCTAGGATTCTTTAAGTTCCCTTGACTGAAGACATGATTTGAGCCAGAGGAGGTGCGAAGAAGAGAGAGAGGCACAGAGCCTGGGGCCTTTTTCCCTGACCAGTACCTAGAAAGCAGATTGTTCAGTATAATTGACCAAACTCAGTCAAACATTCAATCAGTATTGAATTATATTAATAAAACATCCTTTTTTTTCCCCTACAAGATTTTTTGTGGCTTATTTCTTAGAAATCAACCTGAAGATTAGGAAGCAGACAAGTGCCTGCCCTTTTGTTTCTACAATTTAAGACTCTAAGAATGGTCCAGTGGTTCCTCAAAGATTGAGTTATTCAAATACTCATTTTGTCTGAAATGAAGCACAAGGATATTGATGATTTCATATGCACAGTGATGGAACTAAAAAGTATGTAGATGCTTGGTTCAATACAGGCTTGCAACACTTTATTATCAGGCCCTGGTTCATTCCCCTTGTTCGTTCTCATAAATTGTATAATACTTCTTTAAAGCATGGCATGTGACCAGAAGAAAGAGTTTAGAACCGTGGACCCACCTGTGAACTTTCAGAGCGGGGAGAGAGGGTAGGGATTTGTCATCTCAGACACCGCTTGACTTGAAGCAACTATGCTAGAAACCATCTGTGTAAATGGCCTTCCATAGGAGTTAGATTGTGGTAGAAATTTACCTTTCCCGTTAGCATGAAGTTCTCTGCAAGGTTAGTTACAATCCAACTTTTAATTATGACATGAGGAAATACTGATAATTAGAGGTGTATAAGGGACGTTGCTGAAATTAGGGTACAGCATATCAATAGCCTGAGTAGCCAGTTGAATACAAATGAGTTCTAGCCCACAGAGAGGTGGGAAGGTGAGTGCTCAAAATAGAAGGGAAATGCTAGCTGAAGACAAATTGATGCCTACTTATAGCTGGATGTGATACTGACCATGTGAAATCTGGATGAAAGTTCCTAACAACATGGATATCAATCCCTCTGACTCGCCCATTATCTATAGATGAAGTCAAATACTACTTGTAATCATTATGTTTCACAGATCAACTATTTTCTTTCTTAGTGTATGCATATATATATTTATATGTGTGCGTGTGTGTGTGTGTGTGTGTGTGTGTATGTATATAGAATACTTTCCATTTTCGAAATAATATCTCATATGATTAATCTGTAAAATACACACCATCTTGATATTCTTTGAAATGCTTTAACTTATGTTTTTAAAATAGACACCAACATTCTTATTACATTTTATAGAAGTCTGACATACTTTAAGGCCAAGGTGAACTGAATTCAATGACAAAGACTAGAGACTATTCTTTCAAGGAAATAAAACAAATTGATCGAAGGTCATATTTCATCAGAATCCAAACTAACCCAAGATTGAAATCACAATGTAAGATCTGTTAATATGATTATTTTACTAAACAATTTTAAAAATTATACCTATGGTATGCTTTTTGTTTGCTCTTTTTGTCATGTTATTATCTCCTTTAGGGTTATATTCAGACTTCTTTCATCACTATATCTTATAAAACAGATGGTTACAGTTAAATCATATTGTAAGATTGTACTGTAAGGGAGGGGTGCCATGTGGTTTACAAACAGATTTTTTTGTTTAATTCCTTGGATGTCTTAAGGTTAAAATGGAAACAACTTGTGATGGTAAAAGGGTGAAGTTCTTGAAATAAAACGTGTCTAGTAGAAGAAGAGAAGGCTACTAAATCCCAGAAAATGTCAGGCAGTGGGTCATAGTGCTTGCAGTAAGGTCATCAAACTCCCAGGATGCCTACAAAATACTGGTAGAAACTTTCTTTTTAAAAAAGTCCTAAACTAGAGCTGTGGTTGTGTTGTAAAGCATTTCGCATTTTTAGATACTATACCTCAAAAAAGCATTGACCAGAGTTGAGGGTGGGTAGGTTCTAATTGCAATTTAATATATAAGAAACTGCCCTTGTATAAACCAACTTATATTTTCTAGAGTTCACTCTCTTCATTAACATAAATTCAACAGTTTGGACTAAATCAGTGATTTCCCACCTGATAACATAACTGTATTTTTTAAAGGTAATATAATGTTTTCACAAGAATCAAATAACTTTAGCAAAAAATAGGTTTTATTAGGTGATTAGAGTTGATCACAGCATTCATGGAATAGCTATACAACCAAACTGCAGGAGAGAAGACATGAATAAGGACAGCTATAAAATTCCTACTAGCTGGAGCTTGCAGATCTTTATTTCTAAGTTACTACAAAAGAAATGACAGCCGCAAGCACCTCCAGTCTTTATTTTATTTTATTCAAACGTCAAATTCTAGAGAAAGTATCTAAATGGGCCCCAGTGGGTCAAAAGTCTACCATTTTGAGATCAAGTTGTGACCAAAGATGCAGACTCATGTAGCACAAACATAGCCATGGGAAGTTCACCCCTATACAAACCCAAGGAAACTATTATTCTCTACACTCACAGACACCCCAACTAACATCATTCTAATATGACTCATCTATTTTCATGTACATAATAAAGGCACTCAATGCTCTTTCCAAGACTCCTATAAGACATTTTCACTCCCAGTTTCTGAATTCAAATTTTATGTTGCATGTCTGTTTTGTAGTATACATTTTTGTTGGTCTACTTAGTATCTGCCCTCCTTTTATATCCCCAGTGCCCCAGGTTTATGTGTCATAACACCTCCCTTGTTAGAGATGATTTAGGGTTATAGGAATAACTTAATTCTGGCTGGTGAGTTTTTAAAAGGAAAAGTTCTAGAGGTTGCTTGGTAAAAAACACCCTGGCTTTTAAGAGAGACAGAAAACAATTAATGGTCTCTCTTATGGCACGTGTTTTTGTGCCCAGATTTGCTGTCCATTCCGCTCAAGACCACTGGCTTCCACCTGAATAGGAGACTAATACAGATAGGAGAAATGAGAAAGACAGCCTGGGGAAAATGAAACAAAAGCCTTCTCTACTTCTGAACTTTCAGTTATGTGATTTACTTAAAAATCAGTTTGAGTTTAATTTGATGTTACTTTCAGCCCAAAGGATTCTAATGTATATTCTAATTTTTAACTTTAAGATGTCTTGGTGATGTTTACTCTTCTTCTACATCTGTCTTGATCATATCTCAGTTTTCTATATCTTTGTGGGAAAAATAATATTTTTACCCTTACAAATATATTCTAAATATGATAGATGAGTCAAACAACATGTATATTTAAATATATACATTTGTTTATTATGAAACTGTGAATTACATAGACCAGAGTTCTTAGATTTGCAACTAAATGCAGTCGTGAATTACGACTTTTGTCCCTCTTTTATTCTACATGAATTCACTTTGCAACTTTACTTGCATGATGGAGCCAAGAAAATTCTCCATCTTAATAAAATAATGTCATGACCATAGAGATGGTAGAATAGAAGATAGTTAACAAGAGTCATTTTTTTCCCTGGGTATTATTGTATGATACCCATCATATTTACTCTGGATGGTCAGATTAAATAGCCTCAACAAATACTTCTTTTCCCAATTTCCTCATTTACATTGGGAGTTCCATAGTACCGGGTCATACTTTTAGCTTCCGGTTCAGTAAAACCATGATTAAGGGCCCATTCCCCTGCATAATATGGCTTCCAGGCTGATATAGCACAAATTGTTGAAAATTGTGCTATATGTTAAAAATTTCAGGGTGAGTTATTAGCTATAATTCTGACAGACACCTTTACTTTCTCTACGATTACTCCTTTGTTCATGGCACTGGGTTTATCTCTGTGGGATAGTGCTAGATTATCCCTTCGAGAGAAACAACACCTTATTATTGAAATGTGTTGTCTACCAGCTATCGATGAACTTTGCTATTGTTTAGGGAAACAGTCACTTACAGCTGAATGATAGAAAATAAGACCAATGAATCTCACAAGCATAGTCCCTTGCTTGCTTCTTTTATTTTCAATTGGTTTTTTGGTTAGATGTCGAGAATAAAGCATTGAGTAATTTCATGGATGAATGATATTGACAGTGGCAGGGAAAGTAAGTTCAAATTTAGATTAGGTGTCTATTTGATGAGGACAAATCTTTGCCCCCTTCATGATAGAAGGGATCAAATGTAATCAACCTACTAGCAGAGAACTGGCTGGTCCCCTAATGCATGATGTCATATCATGGATTTGGAGTTGGTCTCAGCAAGAAGAATAGCCAAGTCAAAATTGGTAAGGGAAAATTCAAAATGATTAAATGTGGGGATCTGTCCCATCTCCTCCTTTTAACTAGTTTGTTTCTTGAGCTCATTGTTTGAACCCTGGCTTGACTGAGACAGGAGGCAAATGGAAATTCAAAGAGGCTCATCCTATTATTTTGATTATGGCGAGGCTATTTTGCAAAGGTGGCCTTCTGGTGCTTAGTCACATAGGATACACATATTTGAAGATTCTAAGCTAAAACTTTTAAAGACATCTGTTGTGAAAAGTCTTCTTCTTCTTCTTCTTCTTTAAAGCATCTAATCTGTCACAAACCAGTGATTTTTTAGCACTTCTTCGAGTTCGTTCTCAGATCTTTAGCCACAAACCCTTTCACCAAAACACCTGACTACAAATTACTCTAATATTGCTATTCCTTTATTAGGTAACTGACCAGATTATTAGTCACTATCTAAAAAAAATTAGCGTATATCTTGAACTGAGGTTATCTCTCCCTTTTAGGCAAAGTGAAAAACCAGGTGTAGTTTTTGAAGATCTGCCAATGGCAAGATTTCTTTTCTCTATTATCTGATAATCCCTGAGGGAAGTTTTAGCACTGTTGCAAAATACTTCTAGCTAGTTCCACTATATTGTGTGAGGGCATCTTTAAAAAGGACTCCAGTGTTTCATCTTTATCAACTGGTCATTACATCATGAAATCATAAAATCATGTTACAGTGAGTAAGAGGTACACTGAAGCTGTATTTGTGTAACTATTTTTGTCTTCAGGTTATGTTTGTTTGGAACTACTTCCTTTTTTTTTTTTTTTTAGTTGGAGTCTAACTAGTCTAACTCTGTCGCCCAGGCTGGTGGGCAGTGTCACGGTCACGGCCATCCCAGCCTCGACCTGCGGGGCTCAGGCAATCCTTCTGCCTCAGCCTTTCAAGTAGCCGGAAATTATAGGTGTGTGCTACCACACCCTGCTAATGGAACTGCTTTCTGATGGGATGCTGTTGGATATGCTTAACTAGAAATATTAAGAAAGATCTGGTTCATGCCATTTGAATCTGCCATTCAGGTCCTATGGTCATTTGTTCCCCTATGATCAGGAGCTGTTTCTCAAAAAACAATTGTTTCATACTAAATGAACCTGACCCCAGGTCCTCTGTTCCACTACTCTTATACGTGTTTGCATGAGGTGCCACATATCACTTCAGTCTGCTGCAAATATATTGAACATCAACTTGGCAACAAAGGACTTAGAAATAAACACCAGAACTTTAGCCCATCTTAAATGTTATATTAGTTGCCTGCTTCTATTATTAAAGAAAAATTATCTTTAAAACAGTGATTTTTAACAATAAACATTTATTATCTCACAGTTTTTTCTTGGGTTAGGCATCTGGGCACAGTTGAACTGGGCCCTATGGTTCAACCTCTTTCACAAGGCTTAATCAAAGTGTTGGCCAAAGCTGAAGCCTTATTTGAAGGCTTGAATGTAATCCACTTCCAAGCTCATTCATGTGACTGTTGTCAGGATTAACTTCCTAGGAAGCCATTGGACTGACGGTCTCAGTTCTTTTTCTGACTGTTGGACAGGGCCTCCCTCAATTTCTTCACACTTAATCCTTTTCATACAGCTGCTCACAACATTATAGCTGATTTCATCAGAATAAGCAGCTGAGAAAGAAAAAAGGAAGGCGAAGTCTTGTTTTGTAACTTGAATTATGTTTGTGAAATTTCATCAATTTTTCTATATTCTATTTTTTAATAGTTTCATGCTCTACCGACTAAGCTTAGCTGGGCGACACATATATTCTATTTTTTAAAAGCCGATAGATCCAGTCTACAACTCAAGGGAATGAGATTACAAAAGACTTAGACACTTGGAGAAAGCAATTATTGGGAGCCATCTTAGAAACTGCCTATCATGGATGGCCACTACTCAAAGCACAAAAATAATGCTTATCTGACAAATGTAAGAAGGGTATCCACATTTGTTATATAAGGGGTCTTAGAAAACTTTGTGGAAAAATACAATTACAAGATAAAACTAAACTGTATTTCTCAACATGAAGTCGATCAAGTTCAAGACATTTTTGTAAGCAATGATAACAGTCACATAGTTCATCCCTCAAGAACTGAGGGTATTGAGAATTTAACAATGCCAATTCAGTCTTTTTTATATTATTAACTGAATAAAAATGGATGCCCTTTAAATATTGTTTTTAAGATTGGGAAACAAAAAGATGCCAGAACAAGCAAACCCAGGACTAGAATGTGAATGTCTAATGATTTCCCATTAAAATCCTCACAAAATTGCCCTTGCTAAATGAGAGGAATGAACAAGAGCATTGTGGTAGAGAAGGACCCTGGTGAAGCTTTCTTGAGTGTTTTTTTTTTTTTTCTAAAGCTTTGGCTATTTCAACACATTCCAAAAATAAGCAAATGATATCAATCTTTGGTTCTCTAGAAAGTCGACAAGCAAAATACCTTGAGCATCTCAAAAGACTGTTGTCATGATTTTTTGCTCTTGACTGGGCTGCTTTTGCTTTAAACCATTTCTACCTCTTGGTAACAATTGCTTTGACTGTGATTCACCTTCAGGATCATACTGGCAAAGTTATGTTTTATCTTCTGTCACAATTTTTTGAAGGATGCTTCCGGATCTTGATCCCACTTGTTTAAAATTTCCCTTGAAAGCTTTGCTTTTGTCTGAAGATGATCTGGGAGCAATGATTTTGGCACCCATTGAATGGGAAATCTGCTCAACTTTAATTTTTCAATCAGAATTGTATAACCTGAATCAATTGATCTATTGTTGATTGTTGCTTCTGCTGTAAATGGTCAGTCCTCCTCAGTTAGGGCATGGACAAGATTAATTTTTTTTCTCACAAATTGATGTGAGTGATCTATCACTGTGATTTCATCTTCAACATCATCTTGGTCCTTCTTAAAATGAGTTATCCATTTGTAAACTGTTCATATTTTGGGGATATTGGTCCCATAAACTTTTCATAAAGCATCAATAATTTCACCATTCTTCCACCCAAGTTTCACCATAAATTTGATGTTTGTTTTTGCTTTACATTTAGCAGAATTCATGCTTCTTTGACAGGGATTCTTTTCAATCCAATATATTTTCCTTTTTAGTGCCCTAAACTAGATCTTGTTCAGATATGTTATAGCAAATTAGTTTAAGTTTATTTGGGAGCAAATTTTTTTTGAAATCTACACATAATTTTTTCATGATATACATTTTCTGTGAACTTTTTAAAGGCCACTTTTATACCACTTGCAAAATTCATCTAGACATAGCAGGAATTATATTTTCTTCTTAGTCAAAGAAATTGTAGGCTGTGTCCTCAAGTTGGAGTGGAGATCAACCGAGACCAAATGTTCTCAGGAAATTCATTGAGTTAGCAGTGTCCTATATTTTTTTGTGAGGTGTATCTCCTCTACACCATCATGCACATACTTTTGTAAGTTTGTAGGAAACTTATGACTTGTAAATACTAGATCTTGTCAGAATTTTATCATTAATGTAATAAACCAGTCTTATGTTTTGTTAGGCTTCAAGGGATCAAAGTTCTACAGAATAGATTGTGACTAGAATAAAGTAGCAGAGCTTATTGGTATAGAGTTCACACACCAGGTGAGAGAGTTTGGCTTTGGGTGTCCTCATGTTTTAGAAAGGAGAAAATGTGTCTGCTAGGCCAAGAACTGTGTCTCAGGTACCAAAAGCATAAATAACATAACAGTCACAGTTAAAGTCATACTTTGATTAAGTTTATGATAATATAAATTCTTTTCTTTGCTTCATCAGTCTTCCCTTCCAGCCAAATCAGAAAACTAACAACTATTGATGAAGAAAGGAGAAACAGTAAAGCACTTTTGGAAGATTCCAACATATTCCCTTGATAAGGGATCAAAAAAACAAAAAAACTTCTACTGGATCTTAACAGTGTGTATAAATGAGGCAGCAGGCAGACAAAATAGATTTATAGCATTGAATTCATAAAATCCATGCCTCCTAATGTTTTAAAATGTCTTCCTCTGCATGATGCCAAGGGCACTCTTAGACCTTTAAATGTAAGTTAGGCTTGGTCATGACTGGTTCAGGTTTGTGTAGTCAATCCAGCATGGAACCATAGCTGGTTACTGAACTAGCCCTCAGATTGCAATATTTCAGGTGAGTCACTGAAATAAATTCCACCTGACACATATTTCTAAATTGTTATTCTTGATTAAATTCCTTCAAATTGTCATGAGAGTTTTCATAATGTATGAAAAATATATACATTTGCTTGTAGATTTTTATTTACTTGTGGCCAGAATGTTCAATATAAGGTTGTAAGTTCATGTAAAGATTTTTATAGGTGTGTCCTAGTTAATAATGCTGTATAATACACCACTACAAAGCTATGTGACATGAAACAACTGCTTTCTATACTTTCAGATTCTGTGGGTTAGAAATTTGTAAAGGTTATAGTGAGGACAGAAGATCTCTCCTTTTTTGTCTCTGAGGTCTTAGTCGGACAGAGTTAAAGCTGAAAATTTTTTAACATCTGGGAACTGGAATGATCCGGATGCATTTTCACTCACCTGTTGGGAAACTGATGATAGCTTTGAGCCAGAAACCTACTTAAAACCACTCAGTGTGATCTGTTCAATTGGGCTAGTTTGGGCTTTCTTGTGGTATGGTGGCTGAGTTCTAAAACAAGGATCCCGAGAGAGAGAGAAAGCAGCAGCTACACGTCTACTAAGGCTGAAGTCTTAAAACTAGCATATGGATTACCCTATGTCATATTCAAGTCAAGCATTTACAGGGTTCAGAATTACGGGAGGGGATATGGACCTTATGTCTCAATGGTAGGAATGCCCGAAGATTTGAGCACCATATTTTAAAACTGCTTCAAGAGGGGTGTGATTTTTAAAATTTTCTGGCTTATCTGTGTTAGTGCTGTTTTATTTATTTTGAAGGTTCCAAATCTTTTCTCATAATGTCCTAACATTCCTGTAAGAATCCTGGAGAATTTAATTTCTACAGTCTTAACCCAACAGTTGTATGGAGCAAGTGGTTTATTCAGCTGTGCCACATGAATTCTCTGAGATTTTTCTTTAACTTGAGCTAAAGATTTTTAGCTGTAACTTTACCACATCTTATTTTATTACCTGCTTCAAAGAATATGAGTAATTATATTTTCTACTTTGTATTCCCCTTTCATCACTGACAAAGATTCAAATTTTATTTAATCTAGACTCTGAAATGAAGGATCAGAGTAGGTTTATACTTGTCCTGAGAAAATTGCACAGAATTGCTAATCAATATCATAAAAAAACCTAAGAAAAATATTTCAGCTTTTCTAATCAACTACATGCCAAGCTTTCTTCTCTGCCCCTATTGTCACAAATAAACACAGGTGAGAATGTAATTCACTAATACCTAACCCAAGCACCTATATTTATGCACCTGCTGTCTTAGGGTATTCAAGATTGGTTTGATTGGAAAATGCAAAAGCTGATGCTGGCTAATTTATATAAAGAAGGATTTATACAATGTCATTGGAGAAGCTGATGAAATCAAAGGTAAAATATTTCAGGATCTTGGGTGTCTCTGGGATCATCAGCGGTGGAAGTGTTTTCATGTTCCTTCTTCCAAGAATGCTGTCATTCTCCTGACTCAGCTCCAGATACCTCCATTCAAAGTTCTTAGAAGTTGCTAGTTGTGTGGATTGTATAACCATGATGCAAAGCATCATCTTATTTTTTCAGAAAAATTTTCTTTCTGTTTCTTATTCCAAGCATTAAAAGTTACCACAGAGGCACATGGGAAAGTCCCATGGCAATGAGACAGTTTTGCTTGTGTCAATAGGCAAACTTCTCTTGGGAGTTCAAAGATCAGGAATAGATGACAGGCAAGGGGCCTCTTCAAGGAAAGTGGAAGACTGCCAAGTTCTACAATTATTTGCACTACCACTATAATACTTCTGCCAAGTTCGGATTTGGGCTGAATCCAGAGGCTACTTCTCTAATTGAAGGGTTCTGGTATGGTTTCCTATGCTCTTTGATCTACTTATCATCAACTCTTCTCCAGTATGCAGGCTTTTCCAAACTCTACTGGATTGCTTGTAGTGTTATGTATATGCAAGACTTGACATTCTTACTGAAAAAAAAGGAAAGATAGAAAGGAAGAAGGAAAGAAAGAAAGAAAGAAAGAAAGAAAGAAAGAAAGAAGGAAAGAGAAACGTACTAATTAGAATAAGGAGTCCAGAAGAATTAATTGCTGGGTCACAACAATGCTTCTGTCTTATTTTACCCTCTGTGTCTTTTGTAGCAGCCTAAATTAGGTGTCCCCTTCTACACCTGTCTCTTACCCATATCACCTATCTTCCTCTGCAAAGTATCCTCCCCATTTAATGAACCATCCAAGTAAAGACCACCAGAAGAAAAAACACTTATTTGTCTATTGATAGGCAAATTTAACTAGTCAGATTTATAGTTCAGACTCATATTTCAGGGTCTGTAGTGAATTATTTATCCTTTTTTAAAATCAAAATTACTAGGTAAAAACTTACATAATTTTCATCTCCCTTGTTTGCTGGCTAATATTATCCTGTTGAGCTTCATCTTTAGATCATTCTTCAGCTGAGGTTTGTTGGCTTTGTCTTTTTTTTTTTTAGCCATTTGTTTTATCTATGCTGAAAATTTTAAAACTAAGATCAATTGTTCATATTTTAGGTCTCTGCTCAATGTTCACAATATTTCTGATTACAGTTTCATACATTGTTGTGGATTTATTCGCTGCTTCTACTGCAATATTTTTAAACGTATTATTTTCTTTACATTTCCTGTTTTGCACAATTGTCTTTTGTATTTTGTAGTCTTATCATCTATTCTTTCAAATCTTATTTCTTAAAGTCAATACTCTTAAATATTAATATTACAAAGTAATCTATAAACTTTACTTTTATTTCCTCATTCATATATATATTTTTTAAAGTACCCCTTTCTTCTAACTTTTGCTCTATGTATAAACTTCTAATTTACTGCGTTGTATTTTAGCAGACCACCCACTGGTAACTTTTTTTTCTTTTGAGTCTTCCTTGAGTTAAGATAGGGTGGACTGATTATTTTATTTCCTATCTTTCTCCAAAGATACTTTTGGAAAACTTGCAAGTATTAAATTGAAGGATGTGTAACAAAAATTTCACATTGCCAGATTGTTGATATTACAGTCTATTTGGAATGAAATGGGTTGGACTGGTGGATGGAGAAAACCCAAATCCCATGCTTTACTTGAAGAGGAATTTATTCTTGGTATGTTTTCTTTTCTCTCTTTCATGTCATTATTCTACTGAATGCATATATCTGGCTTGTTTGAATAGGCTTCAAACCCCTGGTATTAACTGAGACTATGTCCCATTCTTTATATCTGAGAAAAATCCACCTGTACTGCAGAGCGCTGCTGCACACCTGCTGTCCCACTGGTTTGCCCTCACTTGCCTATTGCCATTTCAGAGCAGCTGCTTTCATTTTCTCTTGTTCCCAGAAGATAAAGAAGCACCACATTATGTGCTCTTTATTTTTTTCATAATCCTCCCATCTTCCTTACATCCCTTAGACCTCCAGATTTTCGAGTCTTTCTGGGTTACTTTCTGGATTACTTCTTGTAACATCATACTGCTTTTTTTTTAAAAATCCTTTCTCAGAAAAGCAAAGTTTTCCTTTATTTTGAGTTTTGTCATCAGTGTTTTCTTCTAAGATGTCTTCATATGTGCTATATCTTTGACATTCAAGGAACTTTGATGTTGATGGCACTATTTCTTAGCTTCCATGTTTGTTATACATTTTTCCTTCTTTGTTTCTGTTCCTTTGTCGATATTAGTCAGCATCTATGATAGTGATGGGAGTTGCTATGTTCAAGTTTTTACCTTTTGCAGAGCTTTCTTGTCTTTTTGTTTGTATTATCTTCTTGAATAATAGCTAATTTTCACAGGACTATAAAGGAAAAAAGGTATATAGTTTGTAGGATTTGCTTCTGGTCATCATGTTAAAACTAGGAACGTATCTAACCTTTATCATTTGTAGCCAGCATTCTACTTGAACTACTCTTTGGCAGAAGTCCACATGTTCAGAGATTTAGTCTAAAATTCACAATCTTATGTTTCATTTCCCCTAACCATTTCTTTCAGAGGTAAGAAACTACACCAAAGTGTTACTAGAGGAAGCATTTAGTTTTAAAGAAGGCAATTACATTTTAAATGACAAATGAAGTGGATCTTAAACTACTTAAAAAGTGATAAAGAAATGCCAGTATGTTGAAATTGTGAAAAGAAAAAATAAAATAAAATAAATATCTTGTAACATGCACTTGAATTTTTAGCACATATGGTTGAAATGCCAGAAAAACAAACAAAATGATGGGCCTGTCTTGAATTAAAACATAGGGAATATTTCTCGATGGCTACTTTAGCTCCTTAACTGTGTCTCTTTTCTTAATCTGGTAGGGGCTGTTCTCCTCTTTGAAATATTTTCCTGTTATATAATTCTCATTCTGTAAAAAACTCACTCTAAACTGTGATACTAGATACCTTAGTTTCTAGTAGCTAGAAAACTAGATCAAACTAGAGACACAAAACTTATACTGGCAAATACTTTCTTGAAATATAAATAGAATTAGCTACTTGACTGCCTTGACCAATCTAAAAATGTCAAATCTTAAGAGATGAACAAATATTTATTGCATGCTTTTAGTATTCAAGGCAGTTTCTTATACGTTCTGAGAATGAAGTTTATACTACTGTACTAGTTTGCTAGGACTTCCATAACAAAGCACCACAGACTGGCTGGTTTAAGCAACAACATTTAATTTTATTTTTATAGTTCTGGAAGTTAGAAGTTAGAGAATAAGATGTCAGCATGATTGACTTCTTCTGAGAGCTGTGAGGAAAGGATGTATTCCAGGCTTCTCTCCTTATACATGGCCATCTTTTCCCTGTGTCTTCACGTTGTCTTCCTTTTGTTCATGTCTGTGTCCAAATCTCTCTCTCTCTTTTTTTTTGAGTTGGAATCTCACTCTGTCACCCAGACTGGAGTGCAGTGGCTGCTCCCGGCCACTGCAGCCTGGACCTGCTGGGCTCCGGCGATCCTTCCGCCTCAGTCTTCCAAGTAGCTGGAACTACAAGTGTGCGCTACCACGTCCGGCTAATTTTTTGATTTATTGTAGAGATGAGGTCTCGCCAAGTTGCCCAGGCGGGTCTCGAATGCGCGGGCTCAGACAATCCACTCACCTCAGCCTCCCGAGGCGCGGGATTACGGGCTGAGCCACCGAGCCCGGCTCCAAATCTCTTCTTATGAGGACATCCGTCCTAGGACCTGCTCTAGTGACCTCATATGAATTTTAATCAAAAGACCTTATCTTCAGATGCAGTCAAAATCTGATGTACTGGAGGATAGGACACCAACATATAAATCTGAGAAGACAAAATTCAGTTCATAGCACATACTATTTATTGTACACATGGAGGGCAGTATATTGGTTAAGAGTAAAGGCTGTGAAACCCATTGCCAATACATGAATACTCGATCTGACTTTACCTGCAAGCTCTGTTACTTTTAGCCAGTTTGTTTTATTTTAAGACTTTATATACTTCAGGGCCCATGTCTATAAATTTAAGATGTTATATTC
>CAUYQG010128431.1:0-23264 GCA_963574415.1 Tarsius wallacei
CCTCGACCTGCAGGGCTCCGGCGATCCTTCCGCCTCAGCCTTCCGAGTAGCTGGAACTACAGGCGCGTGCTACCACGCCCAGCTAATTTTTTGATTTATTGTAGAGATGAGGTCTCGCTTGCCCAGGCGGGTCTCGAACCCGCGGGCTCAGGCAATCCACTCACCTTAGCTTCCCAAGGCGCGGGATTACAGGCTGAGCCACCGAGCCTGGCTGATTATTTCCTTTCATACTCCGTTGGCTTGAATGCAGTCACGTGGCCACCCCTAAATTCCAGAGAGGTTGGGATATGTATTCTTGCCATCAGCTCAGCAAGAAGATACGGGTCTGGCATGCAACTAGCTAACCCCTTGAATCTTGGGCTGGGCCAAAAAAGAAAAAGAAAGATCTGAATGGACAGAAAGGAGGGGATGACATTTCAGAGAGCAGCAGGCATGAGGGCTGGAGTTTGGAAAACTTGAGCAGCTCAGGAGGAGCTCATCAAAGTTGTGGGTCTGAGAATCTGGTATCTCAAATGAAGGAGTGCTACGGCCGAAGACCCAGAATGCCTGCTTCAAATCTCAACTCAGGCACTTGACTGCCATGTTATTTTGCCTGTGCCCTCTGCACTTCATTGTCCTCATCTGTAAAATGGGGACAGAAATAGTGTCTAGTTCATAGGCGTGCTGTGAGGATGGAATGAGCTAAGTCCTATAACATATTTAAAAGAGTGCCTGCTATATAGTAGGAATTCAATGCCATTATTACTTTCACTCTCTCCATCTATATGCCACATGTACACGTGAGTATATATACATTAAAACACCACGAAGACAGAGAGACAGCAATATGAGGCCAAAGGAGAGAAAAGGGAGGGCGGTCAAGAGATGTGACTTCAGCTTTGTATTCTGGTCACTGACGAATAACATCGCAGCACTCATTCTTGTTAACCTTGGTACATTAGACAGTCAATGCTTTCTTCTAGTCGCCTTTGTTGTCCCACTCATATCAGTTTGTTCTTTAGTGACATTAGGTCTTCCGTTCTGTATTTCGTGTTACGACATAAATCCTTTCTCTCCCCTACCTTTTGTCCCTTTGGTCTGAAATTTGGCTCGTTTGTGCGAGGAATAGAATGACGCTCATTAGTATTGGTAGGACCCAGCTGCTGCCGGCTTCCTTTGAACACAGCCCCACTCATGCAGGTCTTTATTTCAGTGGGTGTGATGTCCATCAGTGCAAGGTCATTGCCGGTTCCTGTGCTTGTTTCCTCCTTCCTCTCTTGTGCCCCTTCTGGCCCGCCCATTCTACTGCCGGTGGGCTGCCTCCCACGATCAAAGGTCACCCCCACTCACTCTCCACTTGCGTGGGCTGCAAGTTCTTGGGGTCCAATGGCAACATCCCAGGCCAGCAGCTGCCCCCAGTGTCAGACTGGTGGCCACCCCTACAGCTGCCAGGAGGGGTGGATCAGCAGCCTCCGGGAAAGGTGATGGGTGATGGGCCCTGACATTTGATGAACTACCGCTCTGCATTCTTGCTTCGTGGAGAGGCCGAGTAGCGTGGGTTTGCCAAGTCCTCAAATAAGAAAACACTGTGTTTCCACTCCACTTCACATTCGGAAGTAAACTTGCTGGGCGACTTCTTGCATGAGGCTCATGTAACTTTAATGCCTCGTCCTGGCACTGTTTACTGGCCTGGCCGGTGATGGCCCCTTTTGCGCGGCCTCCTGGAGGACAGAATTCGTTCCGTGCCTCGAGGGCATGCCGTCCCAGGTCAGCAGATGGCCTTCTGATTACTATTTCCAGCCTGTCTTACCTGACCATTCCTTCACTGTATGAACAGCTGTTTCCTTCACTTCAGTGCTGCCCAACCGGATTGGTGATTTTTCTTCTGCCCTTTTCTTTGCACAGAACATAAATCTTTCTCTCTTTCTGACCTAACCTGCAGTTCCATCCACCTGTGCCCGCCTTGAGCAATACATAACTCTCGCCAGGTTCTGTTTCCCTCGCTCGCTTCAGCCTATAAACCAAACTTTCTTCTCCCTCCCTCCCCCTCTTCTGGGCTGATTCAGCACTCTCTTAGCACCTGGCTGCCAGTTAACACTTAAACACCAAAAATACATTATCGTGTGGGTCTGACCTGAACTGGAAACTTCTGAGGGCATGAGATGTGCAGCAGAGATCTCAGCCCCGTTGGCCTCCTTTTCTCCTTCCTTGGGTCTGAGGAGACTTAATTTACACCAGGTTAGCAGCCACTGTGCTAATTGAAAAAGAGTTAATTAAATAAATGGGTACTTAAGGATGTTGAGCTGTCAAAGTATAGCCCACCAGTGCAATCAATCCCGTTACATGTTTTACAGTTATCACAAAAACTGGTTATGAACTTAAGAAGGAAAAAGGAACGTGTGTCCCTCAGAAGACCCTCTTGTGGATTCCAGGCCATTCCTGGTCAAATGCTATTGACCTCTCTAATGGCTGCAACTGTTGCAGCGGCGTTCAGCTTTATCATTTTATTTTGGTTTTCTGGATTAGAGTAGAATCCTTCTGCACATTTTCTTTTTTACCCTCTTTTGCCAAAGGTGTAAAATGCTCTCAAAACACCGTTTCTCACTTCTATTTGAAAACCAAGAGAGTGAGGTCTACTCATGCAATAAAGTTTGTAGCAATAGGCTAGTCAGAAAGACGGGGCTCAGCTGTGGTTCCAATAAGCTTTGTAGTGAGAGGAATGAGATCCTGTGATGCTATGATCCGGAATCTGCCAAACACACACCCAGACGTGTAACTGTTTGTAAGTGGTAACGGCTGAGGATGCTGGGCTGTCTTTCCATTTCTTCTGAATGTTAAACATATGGGTTTTAAAGATGGACTTCTTTCTCTCTTCCTGGGCTTTTCTTAGCAGTGGGTCAAGATTTTGTGTGACATTGAAACCCAAGTACTAAATGAGAACTTAACTGATGAGGAGTGTCTGTGTGGTGTATGGAGTGCCTTCACATTGACTTGGGCTGAACCGACAGGGAACGAAATCTGGGATAGAAAATTTTGATACTTTTGCCATTTGGCAGGTCTCTTCTTGTAGAATTGGCATGTTGAATCCTATTTGAATTAACTGATCATCCCATCTCTCTGACAGAGCAGAATAACAGTTCATGGCATCTGTATGGTGGTTGTTTTTTTTCAATGTGTTTTTATACTTCTTATCTCTTTTGATCCTCACATCAACCTGTGAGATAGATAGGACATACATAATTTCCCCATTTACCATGATGGGAAAAAAAGAGATTCAGAGTGACTTATCTGGCTTGTCCAAGGTGATGGAACCAGTTAGAATCATGTCCAGAATTATAAGCTTGACATCCTGACACCTAGTCTAAGTGAAGCATTTTCATCTCACGTCTACCTTAAAAGGTATATACTTCAAGATTTTAGAAAATAAAACATAAGGGCAGCAAAGTTAAGTTCATGCAGAACTCCTTCATCCCAGCAGCAAAGCTTAAAGGAGCCACTATGTTTCGTAGGAAAGTTTTATGGCTTGTGTCTCTAATGATGAGCCTCTAGTACTACCGGGTCCTGAAGTTCTCTGCCTGAGTCATCAAATCCAGAGTACATTATGCTTGGTGTGGTTTTGATTCTAAGGCCAAGCCACTGTGATGAACATCCCTGGTTGAACATTTGTAGTTCGTATATGGTACTTAGGTTATTTGTCAAGTAAGTAGAACATGCAGTCATTCCCAACACTCATTCTGCAGGTATTTTGTTGTTAGTGGGTAGGAGGATAAAACTTGGGAGGTGACAAGGACAATAGAGAGCCATCTAGTTGAGTCCTTTTAAAGATGAGAGAATCGAGGCCCAGGGAAGTGAAATGACTCAATCAAGGTCTTATATGATCATTTAACAGTGGAGTCCTGTCTCTTGCCTTTCAGTCTCTTGCCTGTTCACCATGGTGTCATGTCAGAGATGTGAACTAACTGTTTAACCTTAGGAGAGGGACAGAAGCCTTCCCAGGAAGACCTGGGTCCCTCTCACAGTGATCATGTGTATAAATAAAATCACATTTTATACATAGTTTTTATGCAAAAAATTACATATATTTGCCTATATATATTTTGTTTAAAAGCATGGAATTTAGAAAAACAATTATTATTAAAATATTTGAAGTAGTTTGGGCACAGTGACTTGTGCTTGTAATCCCAGCACTTTGGGAGGCAGAGGCCAGTGGATTGCTTGAGCCCAGCAGTTCAACACCAGCCTGGGCAACGTAGTAGAAATTCATCTCTACAGAAAGAAAACAAAAGAAAAAGAAAAAAAATTTCTAGGCGTGGTGTCATGGGCCTGCAGTCCCAGCTACTCAGGATGCTGAGATGGAAGGATCAACTGAGCCCAGGAGGTTGAGCTGCCCAGAGCTGTGATCGTCTTGATCATACCACTGCACTCCAACCTGGGTGATAGAGTGAGACCCTGACTCAAAGAAAAAAAAAATTGAAGTAATAACAGATTCATGTTTTTTTTTTTAAATTTTTAAAATTCTACCTTTCTATATCAAAGCTTATTTCATAATTTACAGATTCACCAGGAAGCTAAGATCAATAAACTATTTTCTTTGTTTAGTGGTTAAGCTTCCAGAACCACAAATCTCACATACTTAAAGTAACAATAACAAATATCATGTCATATACAAGGAAGCAGAGGCTTGGAGAAGCTCAAATTCAACCATTTACTCTCTGTAAATGAGAGAGTTTTGACTTAAGTCAACATGGTCTGACTCCAGAACCTGCAATTTAAAACATTGCTTTTTTGCCTCCCTATCACATTTCAAAAAGAATGACATGAAATGCATATGCCACTTGATATCTCTGATAAGCATGAAATAAACTGCAAATTAAAAATATACAAGTTGCTCAATATTTTCTGCTAAGGACTTCCGGAATTGCTAACAAGGCCATGCCAAGACAGATGCTCTCCTGAGTTGGTGCAAGACGGTTCCCCAAGGATGCTGCCCACCCCAGACATCTTGTAGGACTTCTGTGGGATGAAACTTCTCACTAGCAACTTCTATACCCCCAGATAAAATTCTGAGCACACATAAGGAACAGTCTGAATAAACAACTCTTTTATAATTTGAACTCTTGTTTTAGAAGATAATGAAGATACTCACTTAAAAAGAGAACAAGCGTTGTGAAAATAATTATTAAAAAAGGTCTTAAAGGCCAATTTATATTTTTGTTTGTTTCCAAATGAGGAACAGGACAGTAAGTTCCATAATTTTTCCTGCTTATTCATTCTCTAGGTGTCATTGACCAAATTTTACCTACTGATCACTGAAGACTTAGTGTGAACTATGGTGGCCCAGGCAGGTTTCCCATCTTAGGTGAGAATTTGGAATAATTAGCATTTAATTTTGAAATCACACCAATTTAATAAGGAAGAACCCCAGCGTGCTTAAGTAATGTCTCCTTTACAACTCCATTTTCCCTTGACCTACCACCAGCTCTTTCAAAAAACATGAGCTTATGAAAGAAAAAAGCTACATAAAGTTTTATCCTTCTCATATTTTGTTTTCCTTTTTAAGTTGCTAACTCAAGCTTGATTGTACAGCATTCCAACCAAAAGACCCCCTCAAGCAAGAAACACATTATGAAAAGCTATTTATAAGGTTTAAGTTATCTATATGAACATACTTAACATTCACCAGTGTGGTTTCTAGTTGTCAGACCCAACCTACAGTGAAACTGTGGTGTTCGGTTATACAGTCGACCTCACAGACTCTCATAAGAAGAAAATACAGAGAAAAACCACAGGACTGGATGGGATCCTTAGAAGAGTTAACTAATTTATCCCCTTGCCTCCAGAGGGACCAAAAGCAAAACCTATCAAGGTTTTGGTACAGGTCTATAGTCCTGTTTTGTTTGTAAAACCTGATGGGTTCCATTTTTTAAGTGGAAGCTGTAAGCAAAAAGAGAAAAAAAATACTTAGTATATATAGACATTGATCTTTAAGTATATATTGGAATTCTCTCATATATTAAAAGGACAGTATGAAGCTCAGAAAGTTAACCTGGTGTGGGTAAAAACATAGTTTGTGCTCACAGTACAATTTGGCTAGAGAGACATGACATATACCAGAAACATTTATATTCCAATTCAAGACAGCACTGGATTGTCTTGACTCTATATTAGACATCTAATGTGTACTAGCACAGACAGTTCTAATCACATTCACTCAGACTTCTAGTTCTTCTACACTTTCACATCCTGGGAATTCATTCACAGCATTTCAGAATTACAAAAACTTGATTTTAGGGAGGTTGGAGACATCCAATTTTCCTATCTTGAACTCTTGCCCAGAAATGTATCTGCTCTCTCTATGCCCTTCTCACTGCTAGAAATTACTAGTGTCGTCAGCTGGTCTGACGTAAGAATCCACCAAAGTGGGGCCAAAGTCTCCATGCAGGGTTGTGGCTCACGAAATTCTCCTGGGCTACCAGGAGGCTTTTCAACTGGGGAGGAACACCTACGGTCCCTCATTCTTGACTCTCCCCCAAGTAGGGTCAGCAGGCTCCTACTTAGGCCAGAAAGCATGGAATCAAACAGAAAACGGAGTCAAAAAATATGCTTTCATTTATTCATGCACTCATTCAGTGAGCTGTTATGGGCTAGACTCTGGGGTTACAAAAATGCACGACACTTGGCTTGTTTGTAAAGAGCTCACAACGGACGAGTTACCACGATGCTGTGGCACAGGGCAGTGACAGCGGCAGGGACTGTGGGAGCAGGAGGGAGAGGGATTAGATCAGCCATGAGGTCTGCAGAATGTTGTATAAATTACGTGACATTTAACCCTGGCTTTGGAGGATGGGGGATTTTTGTCAGATGCAGAAGGTGTAAGAACCATGCTAGGCAGAAGGAATGCTGTGTCTAGTGCAGCAGCCCTGGGGCACAGCGTGGTCACAGAACGACAAGGTGGAAGAGGCCGAGGGTATGGGGCTCAAACAGCAGTTTGATGGCCACATTCTAGAGGGCTTTTTGTAAAGCTTGGTCTGGGAGTTTGGGTTTGATCCAGAAAGAAGAATGGAGAGAAAGAATGGGATTCAGCGAAAGCTCCTTCATGGGAAAGAACATGTCTGGGTTCATGTTTTATGAAGAACACCCTGGCAGCTAAAGCATGGAGAGAATAATGAGGTGGGACAAGCCTGGAACAGGGAGATTGGCTTGGAGGTGGTGGCATTGGTCCAAGTGAGACAAGACAAGGGCTGGGTCAAGGTGGAGAGGGGAGGTTGTTGGCATCATCATGGATGATAGGACTTCAATACTAGATCTTGTGGGCAAAAGAGAGAAAAGCTGGGGCAGTGTTATGCTCCACTGGAGGTCAGTGGAGATGAATGGAAGATGAGAAGAGGATTCGATTTGGAAGCAGTGAAGTGGAGAGCCCAGGAGTCTTTGAAATGAGTTTGAGTGTAGACATGTATTTGTGGGACAAGTAGTCGGTGATGGTTACTTCAGGTGAAAATATAAGATTGCAGAGCTGAGGAGTGACCCCCAGGTGGGACAGGACGGTGACACTCACCATGGATGACCGAATGGGAGGTTGTAGTTTGGGGGAAATGCTCCTGTTTGCATGTTTCCCTGTTTGCATCCCCAAAGATGGAGCTAGAACGCCTCAGAACCAGACTGATAAGCTTGCATCCTGACACCCAGTCTGGTGAAGCATTTTCATTTTACACCTACCTTAAAAGCATACTCTTTGAGATTTTAGAAAATAGCACATAAGGGCAGTAAACTTAATTTCATGTAGTTGAAGTCTGAGTCAATGTTCATTCATTTCAGACACACCACGGTTCACAGGTACCACTTCTTCAAGTTTTCTACCAAAATGCCCCTTGTACCAAAGGGGAGACGGGATGAGAACAAAGAGAAGTAATTTTTCAAGTGTCTTTTTTTTTTTTCAATCTGAAAAATGTATTTAATGTATGGAATCTGCTTCACAAAACATTCATGTTTGTTTTGATATGTCATGTTTTAAATTTTTTACCAGTTAAATTATGCCTATTAACTGCTTTCTACCCAAATCCATGCCTGGCTGGGCTTTGAGCCCCCTGGGTGTGTGACTGCCCGTCCTCCTTGGTCTGTGAAGCACAGATCTAATAGAGATCTCACCGTTACTGCGGGTGGCTCTTCTGTTCAGAAAGAGCCTCCCAGTCTCCATATGCTTGCGTGTCAGATTGTGATAGCCCAGAATTCCCTAGTCATACCCTCAGGCAGAGTATGAGCAAATTCTGACTTCGTGAAAAGAAAAAAAAATTAAAGATAGTCCTTTCTCTCTTCTTAAAAAAACCAAACCAAACCAGATGATGTATTTAAGTTTCTTTAAACGTAAAAGATAGGATACAATGGAAAAAATGAAATCATATACAAGTACATAAAATATCAAATATGTTTTTTACCTTTTCTTCCTTCTCCTCCTTCATCCGCCCGCAACTCCCCCTCCAAGGATGCCTGGACGAATAGCTGAATGTGTTATATTGCCCTGATTCTCAAAATAAGATTTAGGAACCAGCAGCAGAGGCCTCAACTCGGAGCTTGTTAGGAATGCAGGGTCCCAGGTTCTGCCCAGACTTACTGCTTTCGATTCTGTAGTTTAAGGATAGCCCCAAGTGATCAGTTTGCACATTCAGGTTTGGAAAGCAAACGTTTTGTGGAACTAGGAGAGGGAAGGATCTATCTCTTCTCTCTTCATACCAGAATAGCTCTTTTTGAATCTCCAAATCCTGCTGCCTTTCTCTGGGTTTTTGCCCTTGCCCCGCTGTGGAGGGAGGCTGCTCACTTGCACCTAGCTGTGTTGCACAAGGGATCAAGTCCCTCCCAGACAAGTGGTCACCAGCCAGCCCAACTGTTTGTAGATCCCATCATCCATTGAGCACTCCTTGTCCTCAGATTTCCAGGAAAGCAAAACCAAATGAAACAAAACAACAGAAGGAACAGTCCCCAGATTGTGATTTCTCATGACCCTCTCAGCCATTCACACCCATTTGAATGGAGACACCCATGTCTCCTGGTGTGTTACTCTGAAGCCACTAGCGAAGGAGGCATACCAGCTTCTTGTGAGCGATCACCTTGATGTCCTGGGTGTCACTAAATGCTCTCTCCTGGCATCATTGCTGTTGGGGAGCTCTTGGCTAGATTGCTAGTGGAAGTATTTAATCAGGACCCGGTGTGAGGAGAATAAAACAAAACATCATGGAGAAGATACTCACATTTCTATAAAATTATACACATTGGAAGGTGCCTTGCTGTGGAGGGAGTCTAGTTTGTATACTGTTGGCACAAATGCAGGACATCTGGATCATAAAGATTCAAGTCGGTCTTCCAGGTGTCCAACTTAGTGTGGCAGATTTTACTGGTTGCATTGGTTATGGATCTTGGAGTCAGGCACAATAGTCCACCTCTCTCCTTTGTGTGGGGTAATGCCTACCACAGAAGCTGAAATAAGCTAAAACAATTGTTCAGGGTTAGCCATGATTAGTGTCACTATAGCTAGTTCCTCTGGAGTTACAGAAAGTTTAATTGAAGGGATCTGGTTATAGCAAAACATGAATAAATGCTACTATCTTAACTAGCTTGGACTGCTATAACAAATACCATAGACTGGGTGCCTTAAACAGCAGACGTTTATTTCTCACAATTCTGGAGGCTGAGAGTTTAACATCATGGTACCAGCATGATTGGCTTTTGATGGGGACTCTCTTCTTTGCTTATTGATAGACGCCCTCTTGCTGTATCCTCACATGGCAGAGACAGATCATCTCTCTTGTGTGTCTTACAAGGGTACTGATTCCACTCATGAGGGTTATACCCTCATAACCTAGACCCAACTGGCTCTAAATACCATCAAACCGTTGGGATGTCAACATATGAATTTGGAGGGAATACAAACGTTCAGTCCACAGCAACTACTAAGAGAATGTGTCATTAGACACATTTATTTATATAGTCATTCAATATGTAAATTAAACATGGAACAGGTCAGTGTTTTCCAATGTTTTAAAGCCCATGCTTTATTTCGACACACCTAAAACTCCCTTCTTTCACTGCCAAGATTTTTTTTTTTTGGTCTGGATCTCACTCTGTTGCCCAGGCTGGAGTGCAGTGGCACAAACACCACTCACTGCAGCCTCAACCTCCTGAGCTCAGAGCAATCCTTTTGCCTCAGCCTCCAGAGTAGCTGGGAATACAGGCATGGGCCACCACGCCTGGCTAATTTTTATTTTTATTTTTTTGTAGAGACAAGTCTCACTATGCTGCCCAGGCTGGTCTTGGACTCCCGGGCTTAAGCGATCGTCCTGCATCGACGTCCCAAAGTGCTAGGATTATAGGTGTGAGCCACCTAGCCCAGCCAAGATTTTGGTACAGTTTGTTTGACCTCCCCCTCACCTTCACCATCTCCACTGAAAATCAATGTTTTCTATGTATTTCTATCAGCTAAAACAATTTCCTAGACTTTCGTTTCCGTGCTATGAAAATAATGGTGGTTTTTCATTTTTCAACTGTAAAAGCACATTATGTTTTAAAAACTATATATTGTCTTCATGTCTCACGGGGGAGTTTGATCTACCCCCTTAGGGAAATGAGCTTCTGGGAGAGAATCTCTATCCTAGGAATTTAATGCAGGTGAAGTTTTGGAGACAATGATCTTGCAAAGATCACAGAGCTCAGAAAAACAAGAAGGCAGCCTCTTCCCCTAGATAAAGAAGACAAGATAAAGAAAAGGACCAGACAATAGAGTTTTGGGTTGTCATTGGTTCTTGTCTGACCATTTCTCACATACGGTTTCCTCCAAAGCCCTTCATGGATCACATATGATTCTGGGAAGGTATTTGGCTATTTCTAAGTTATACTTTCATCCATGCTTGCGAATGTTTGGGATTTCTTAAGTAAGGAACCAATTTATTTTTCCCATTGAAAGTGAATTTTAAAAGCACTGGCTGATGCCCTTCCAATAGGAAACTCCTGTCAATATGTAAATGATTGATGGTAGCCTTTTCTTAAAGTAGATTTTGATGTGGAGAGAGGGAGAGAACATAAGAGTGTTGTGTACTTGAAAAGAGAAGTTGCAAAGCCTACAGAAAGAGGAGATGCAGGATGTAGGGGGCAGATGTAACCATTACTTTGTGGAAGTTTTAGTGTTTTGATGTCCTCTGACAGCTCTTTTCCAAGCACAGGCGGAGAAGGGCCAACAGGGTGTTTCCACTCAGTATCCCTCCCAGCAACCTCTGAAAGAGTAGTTGCTCAATAAATGTTGAATGGATCAACGGATTCTTAAAAATACTACTTGGTGTTCTTTTCTAAGTCTTGCTACCTGTCACAAGTGAAGTAATGCTTGATGGGCAGCTGGTGTGTATCATCCCAGAGACTCAGTCTGATGTCCAGAGTTCATCTGAGCATCTTCAGAGAATTTTACAGGAAAAAAAAGGTTTTCACACAATATCTCTAAGACACATAGGATAAATGTCAGAAGCCTGATATTAGCTTTGCTACTCCTACTCTCATGAAATTCTCTGTCTCATTTACTCATCTATCATAAAAGTATAAATGAATATTTCATAGAGTTGCTGTGAGGGCTAAATGAGATGATCAAGGCATGAGACACAGGGCCTGGCACACTGTAGGTGTTAAAAAATATACCATGAGCCTAAGTCATTCATGATAGGTGCAAAACTGAGTTGTGATCGGAGTTCTCTGCCAGTTTATATTCCTTTGGAACAGTGACTTTTAGGCCTGTGGATTTGTTTATGAGTGGTATATTTCAGAAGTATGAAGTGGTCAAGATAGGATGGGGATGTTGACTTTTGACTAGCCCGCTTAGGATTGTGACCTAAACAAGAGGTGTAACTCAGAGGTCCTAGAATCTCCTCCCATTGGGAAGACCTTGAGATCTAAGGCAAATGTTATAATAATGTTTTCAGAAGCAGTGGCTCTTTTAGGGCATGGCCTGGTGGTCTTAAAGCTAAATGTAGGCATGCCTCATTTTATTGTGCTTTGCTTTATTGCACTTTGAATATGTTATTATTATATATTTTTCTTACATATTGAAGGTTTGTGGCAGCCCTGTGGTGAGCAAGTCTATCAATACCACTTTTTCAATAGCATGTGCTCACTTTGTGTCAATGTGTCTTGGTAATTCTTGCAATATTTGAGTTTTTTCATCATTATTATAAACGTGATGTTGAGCTCTGATCAGTGATCACTTATGTTACTGTTGTAATCATCTTGGGAAACCATGAACTACCATTATATAAGATGGCAAACTTTGTCAGTGTCATATGTGTTCGAATGGCTGCACCAACCAGCAGTTCCCCTGTCTCTCCCTGTTTCTGCAGGCCTCCCTGGTCCCTGAGAAACAACAATATTAAAATCAGGCCAGTTAACAACCCTATGATGTCCTCTAAGCGTTCAAATGAAAGGGAGAGTTGCAAGTCTCTCACTTTAAATCAAAATCTAGAAATGATGAAGCTTAGTAAGGAAGGTGAGTTGAAAGCCAAGATAGGCTGAAAGCTAGGCCTTTTGTGCCAGTGAAGCCAAGTTGTGAATGCAAAGGAAAAAAGTTCTTGAAGAAAATTAAAAGTGCTACTCCAGTGAACACACAAGTGATAAGAAAGCAAAACAGCCTTTTTCTTCTATGGAGAGACTTCTAGTGGTCTGGATAGAAGATCAAACCAGCCACAGCGTTCCTTTAAGCCAACTCCTTATCCAGAGTAAGGCCCTAACTCCATTCAATTCTATGGAGGCTGAGAGAGGTGAGGAAGCTGCAGAAGAAAAGTTGGGAGCTGGCAGAGGCTGGTTCATGAGGTTTAAGGAAGGAACTATTTTCAGATATAGAACTGCAAGGTGAAGTGGCAGCTATATTGTGGGTAAAAAGCTATCAAAGAGTTGCATGCTACAGAGAAATCTTCTTTGAAAGGAAGAGTCAATCAGTGTGACCAATTAATTGTCATCTTGCATTGGGAAATTGCCACAGCCACCCTTGCTATCCACAACTACCACCCTGATCAGTCAGCAGCCATCAAGATCAAGGCAAGACCCTCCACCAGCAAGAAGATTGTGACACGCTGAAGGCTTAGATGATTGTTAGCATTTTTCAACAATAAAATATCTTAAAATTAAGATACATATATTATTGTTTTAGACATAATGCTATTTTACACTTCAACTACAGAATATGAGGAGGGACCAAAAAAAAAAAAAAAATCCCAGGAATTGTCTTTTGGAGGGCAGGCACCTTGTAATACAGGCTTCTCCTGCTAGGGTGTTTTAGGAACCCATCAACATTAGTGTACCAGCTAGCATTTTTGTGAGAGGCCACATTCAACTTCAGTAAATTATTTTTGGAGATTCTTTCAACATATTTGCCCATTTCATGATGAGTGATTTACCAGTGTACCTGCCCATGCCATGCTGAGTGTTCAGCAGTTTTTGACCAAAAATGGTATGACCCCCATGCCCCTCCCACCCTGTTCACCTGATCTCACCCTGAGCAAAAACTTTTTTTTTTGTTTCCCCAGATGAAAAAAAAAGTCCTCAAAGAGAAATGTTTGCCAATGTAGGAGAGGTAGCAAAAACGGCAGAAACACCAAAAGCCATCAAAATTGATGAGTTCAAAAACTGTTTTGAGCAGGGGAAAAGCGTTTTCAACAAATGAAGGGTACTTCAAAGGTGACTGAAGTTTAAACATGTAAGAATAAATACACATTTTTAGATTAATAAATTCTGTGGGGTTTTGGGGGGTCCCCTCGTAATGTAAACATAACTTCTATGTACACTGGGAAATACAAATATTTATATGACTCACTTTACAATATTGAGATAGGCACTTTCTTGTGACAGTCTGGAGTGGAATCACAGTGTCTCCCAGGTATTCTTGGGTTCAGGTATCTGGGGCCTGGAGCATGAACTTATTTGTGGTAAGGGGATGTGACTTTTTCTTTGTGGTGGCTTAGCTTTTGATCAGGGCCTTCTGGAGCTGGTAGATATTGACTGAGTGAATAAAGAATGCCCAAATTAAGACTGATCAGAGACATGAGCTAGCAAGGTGAACCCAGAGAGGGGAAGATATGTGATGGATGGGGACGAAGTTATTGTGTCAAATACTAGAAGCAGTGCAAAAGGTCACACCAGAGCCAAGGCCACACGCAGGTCAAATCTCACAGAGGTTTTTGCGTTGGTGGTGGCCCCAAACTCCACATTCTACATGGAAGCCATAGGTTTTCTCAGTGGGCCTCCCAATAGGCAGTTTGGCCCTGGCCTTCAAGCATCCTGGATCACTCTAGGAGGTGGCTTGAGCAAAGACTTAATTTGGGTTCCCTTTGGTGCCAGGTTCTCTTATTTTGACCTGTATGACTATTATTTCCTCTTTGGAGCAGAGGCAGAAAGTCTTAGGTGTTTGAGGTCACTTGTGTGCAAGGCACCTTTGGGCTGTGGTTGACTCTACTATGCACAGTAAGCCAGAACTGTAGCAGAATGCTTTTGATCATGTCCTCAGCAGCTGTTCTTTTTTATTTTTTCTCTTAACTTGTGCCAATTGGCACTGAAAGCCTGCACTCACAACTGAGCCTTACAGGTCCATAGAACGGGTACACTCAGACTCATGCAGTATTTATTATCCTTAAGCACCTTTTATTATGAAAAATGTGAACCTCCAAGTACTCATTTAATCACTTCAACAGTTCTCAACTCCCACAATCTGTCTTCCTCAATTCTGAAGAAAATTCAGACAAAATATAATTTTATAGTCTAGGGGTTAAAAAATATCACCATCGCTGCCATCACTGCTACCACTACTACCATGCTCAAAGCTTTCTTTAGGAATCTGATCAAAATGACAGATTTTCTCACCAGAAAAATGCATCCACCTACCCGCACCCCAAATTCTGTGTACTACCACAGGGGATTTTCAACATCTCTGAAATCTTGATGAGGTCCTTATATTAAGAATTCCTGCTTTGGACTGAAGTTATCAGCACTGGGCTTAATTCTTAGACACAAGAAGACTGTTGGTGAAAGCAAGGACAATGTGGTGTTTGGTGGCAGAGTGGTGACGCATAGGTCCTTGCTAGGATGAGAAACCCATCCTGGCTCGTTACTTTAGACCATCTCTGAGGACTCACTTGCATTACTATGAAGCACAAATTATTATTTTCAATGAAGGTGGAAGTGGCTCAAAACCTTTAAAAGTGATACTTATGAATATGTAATAAAAAGTTAGTCTGGGTTTATTGAAGTAGCACATACTTTCAATGAATATTAATGAAGAAATGTGAGACTAAAAAAGATACTGGGTTATAATGCCAATGCACTGAAATTGGGAAAGATAAATTTTAACAAAAATGATTAAAATAATTGATGCCAATATAATTTTATATGATCCAAATTTTCAAGGGAAAAGAAATTGCTTTGGAATTCAAGGCCAGCAGATGATGTGTTTAAATGCCAGTCTAGCTACAACTATGTCATTATTAACTTTCACTAAGTATTGAAAAAATCTATATGGGGTATATTTCGATTTCCCAATTTTGCTCTTTCTATGAGAGAAAAGTTAAAAGGAGAATCCATCACCAGGTTGGTATTTAAGTTCATAATTAAGATGACCAGCATAACATTTAAGATACAAGCTATTGAAAATAATTGATTATCTCATGTACAGTCAATCTCATTAACATATGGCAAAATTGCAGACATAAATATGAGTCAGCATAAAATCCTCTTGCATAAAAGTAGTAAAAATTACATTATTGGGTAACCAAGCAGATATGTTCTTGCCAGGGCCTGGAGATGACTTTCTTCTATGCCAGCTGCCTTCTCTTCTTCTGCCAACTCCATCTTCAGTTCTCTCTGCAGTGGTGGTCAGGTGGTCAAGCTTCTCCATTACCTAAGGGCTTGTCTTGATCATTTAGAAAGATAGACATGGTGATCCTTTAATTAACTAAATCGTTGCACCCTAGGTGGCTTGACCAAGTTATGTGAGCTCATTTTTGAAGGTCTTAGCCGATTTTTCACCACTCTACCAGCTCCAGCCTAGTTTATTTCATAGGACTAAGAATAAGCATGCTAATTTCTGACTTAACCTGTGTGTTTGTGTGTGTGTGTGTGTGTATGTGTGTGTGTGTGTGTGTGAGAGAGAGAGAGAGAGAGAGCGCGAGAGAGAGCTCACACTTGCATTATAAAAATAATGTATTTTCAACATTTCTAGATATTTAGTAGGAGGGTGTCCAGCGAGCTTGTCTGCTGTCTTTCCAGAGCTACAGGTTTGACCTAGTCTCCCTCTATCTCTGCTTGGTTTTGTGTAATGATGGCTCAATAGGTTGCACAGGATGGTACCAAGATGACACCAACAGTTCCAGATGCTCACACCATCAAATCCAGGGGAAAATGAATGTTCTCTTCTGGTAGCTTTGCTGAAAGAGAGAATAATTTCACTCTCCTGGAGACACTGTGAGTCTCATTGGCTGACACAGGGCTGTGTGCCCACCCCTGAGCCAATCACTGTGACTGGGAATGGCATATGCTGAGTAGCTGAAGCCCTCAGGGAGCCCATCCCTATATCTGGAGTAGTGGTCCAAACACTTCAAGACACACGGATGCTGAAAAATCAGGGTATTGCTGTCTAGAAGGAGGGTAAATGTGCTAAACAGTCAGCAGCAGATGTCCATTTTATTTTCTGTTTTGTTCTTATCTGGCCATGTGGTTAATGAGATGTATCTAGGTGCTCATTATGCCAAAATATGGGGGTTTGCACTGGTGGGAGTCATCCAATGAGGGCCAGGAAAAAGAGCTGCAATATTTTTATCTGGAGGCAGAAAACACTGTCTCATAATGCGTCTTCAGGTAAGTCTGTTATACAGACTTAAAAGTTCTACATGCCTAAACATCAAAATGGAGACCAGAGAGCTCATAATACCAGTGGTTGATGATACTAACACCATCATAAGTAATAATAGTACGGTTGCATAACAACTTACCATTTACAGAACACTTTCACATGCATTTATAGTTAATGGTATATGTAAAGCAGGTGTGAATTTCATTCCTAGTAGCTGAATCCCCACAAACATCCCAAATAATCTAGTGACTTGTAGAGCTAACAACTTGTTCTAAAATTAAAATGTTATTTTGCCATGTAAGTAAGCATGTGCTTCAAGTTATAACACATTAGCTACTCAAAGGCTTATCTACATAGATATTTATAATAACAAAAATTGGAAACGACATGAATATTGAGCAGGAATAGAATTCATACATAAAACATGGTATATCTATTCCATTGCATTATTAGTAGGTGCTTTTAAAATAATGACCTCAAAGAATATCTAATTACAGGAAATGTGCTTTAGATAAGTGACAAAAGCAATTATATTCCCAAAAATAAACACATAGGGATGCAAAGCACACACAAGCATGGGGTAACATTGAAAACATTTAGCAATTGCTACACCAGGGTCCCACACTCTCAGAATGGACAGTTTCTATTCTCAACAGTGATAAGATGGAGTCGGTTTTTTTTCTTCTTTTAGTCTTTAAAAATTTTTTGTACCTTTTTTCTGTTTTCTAAATTCCATACACTAAGAATGTATTGTTTATAATAATAATTAATAGACGAGAATACAAAACCTTAAGATCCCTGTTAGTGAAAGTGATTTATAAATTCTCAGAATTATACAGTGTTTTTGCATTCCTTTCTGTAACCCTTCCTTACCCTTCGTTGAATTTGTCTCCTTTAGTGCATGCAATTTGCAGAGAATACCAGGGATGTGTCAAAAATGTGCTCTTTGAAATGCCCAGTGAAGCCAAACTAAATCAAGACCATAAAAAAGTCTACTGTCTCTTAGTGGTTATTGGTATGAAACCACAATGTAAACCGTTATATTTTTAGTGGAGGAGCCATTCAGCCCAGCCTACCTACTGACAATAAAATTCTTTTCTCTGTCAACAGAAGAAAATAATTACAGCATTCATTTAACTTTGAGTATGCACCAGACACTGGTCTAAGCCATTCCCTGAGATAATCTCCTTTCGTTCTCACAAACACCCCATCAAGTAGTTGCCATTGTTGTCTTCATTTTGTATATGAGACTTAGAGAGTTCAAGTAATTTGTCTGAGGTCACACAAATAGCTGTAGTGGAGCTGAGATTTGATCCGAGAGTCTGACTCCACAGCTTATGCTCTTAACCAGTTCATGATACCACCACCATTGTTTCATTTGTGTGTTCAAGAGTCAGCATGACTCTGGCAATAAGCACAGGTACCCTATTCTTTGACACACACACACACACACACACACACACACAGACACATACACACACACACAGACACCCCTCAAAGGAACACACCATAGCAGGTGCTTAATAAATAAGGGTAAATAAGGGTACTTATTATGAAGTCCATTGGCGTTTAAAAATCATTCTATTAGACAATGTTTGTGGTATAGGACACAGGGCCTCTCATCCTCAGGGACATCTTGCTTCCTACCTTGTGCAGGGCTATCTATGATCTTAAAGCCTCAGTGTTCTTTCCCGCTAAATGGAACTCAGCATGCTATGTACCTGTCAGGGTTGTGTGAAGGAAACAAGTTAAAACATTTAAAGCTCTAGTACAAAGTAAGGCCTCAATGAATATTCGTTGTTTCTATGTTTTTTGGAAATTATTTCACTTAGAGATGGAAATGTCGGCCTATGAGGAAGCTACAAAAAGAGTTTTATTCATCAATAAGGCTCCCATAACATAGAGAGAGGAGACACAGAATCTCAAATCATAAAGGTCAACATAGAGCATTTAGTCATTATCTTCATTTCCATGCCTAATATTTATTTGCACTATATTTCCGGATTTTCCTTCTTGAATAACCTCCTCCTAAAAGATCCTGCTTTGCTTTGCAGTGTAGTTAAGATGTCCCTAATCAATTTGACGTATGCTGGTCTTATGTTGTTGATTTAAGATTAGTTTAGAGTGAATTTCAGCTGGCACGGATTTCAGTGATTGATGATAAGCTCTATCCATTCATAATATGACTGAAGTGAAGAGAAATTTTTACAGTGGTTTGAAGTTAACAAGGTGCAAGGCTAATGGGATACTAATTGAGCAGTGAATGCTTAATTAGGAATCATAGAGGGTCTGGGCTGACAGTGTGGGTACCCAGTGAACACTGAGAGTGGGTTTCAGAAATAAGACTAACTGAGCTTGGCCATTTCTGCAGTCTTCTTGCAGTCCAATGGGCCTTGTCCTTCCAATTTTTCTGGGCAAGTGGCAGCTGTTGGGAAAGAGATTCTGATTTGTTAAGGTTGAAAAGATGGTGAGAGAAAGCTCTCTCCCCTCCTGAGGACGAAGAGGACAAGCGATTGATTTCTGGGACAGGAGATCTCTAAGCGATTGTGTGCTCCCTGATAATTTGGGGAGCTGCTAACATTTATGGAAATGGGAATATATTTAAAATTCAAACATATAATTTCTAGCTATTTCCAACCTCCCATATGTGTATCGCCAAAAGTGAATTTTGAGAGCAGTAGTGGGAAAATACTGCCTGGGGATAAAGAAAAGTTACCACAGGAGTCTGGTTGCTATATTAATTTATTTCACAATAAGAGCAAATTCCTTTCCCTAGGGGAGCATTTGACAGAGTAATTGCACTAGGGAATAGTCACTGTTTCGTTTCATTTTCTTTTTCTCTTTTAAACTTTCTTTGTAAAGCAAAGTGTTATAAATCTTCCTGAAAGAGCAGCTTAAACAAGATATCTGAGCTGTGAGATACGTATTGTGTGCGTATATACATATATTTTATATATATATATATATATATATATAATACACTTTCATTCATTGTTGAATTTCAGAATGATGTTTTGAACAATCAAAAGAGAAAATTAGAACTATGTGAGATTAGACACACTACAAAATGCATCCTTCCAAATTTCAGGAGTGGTAAGAGAACACAAACACCACCCACAATGTTACACAGCAGAAGCAAAAATCATAGACCCGAGCTCAACTTATATTGCCTCTGACCCATGTAGGAATGATTTCACTACTTATAAAGATTTTTAAAAATTGAAATTATATTTATAATACACATTTAGGCAATGAACTTCTATGAATTTAATGGTTTTAAAGGTTGATACCTATCCAATTTTTAAAAATGATGCTTTAAGGTAGAGGAGTTTGAGAGCCTTCTCTTTCTATATTTTTGATTTTGATTGAGACCAGGTCCCTAGAATCCTTCAGAACTCAGCAGCCTGCTGGTTCTAGGCTGCTTCTCACCATTCTTGGGGTCTTCATACTGTCACAGGCTCTTGTTAACATCGGAAAAACCTTAAATAAACTCAGCTGCACCAAGGCTGAGGGACGGAAACTGCTGCCCACCTAGCATAATTTGCAACTGCAAAGACAACACAAATCGGAGTTATGGATTCCACAGTTAGAAGAAAGATGGCGTTTCATGCGTGAGGAGTGCTTATTTCAGGGTGGGAGGTTTTCTGTCACACCCCAGTCCTTATCACAAACAGCAAGCATGTAAGGCTCACGTGCTGCAAGAAGAATGAATGCTTATAAAAATGTCACAAAAAAGTTTGAAAGTAAGAAAGATAATCAAATTAAAATGAGATGCCGCCTAACTCCAGTAGGATGGCCATCATCAATAACTCAAAAAAACAGATGCTGGGGAGAGAGGATGTGGGGAAAAGGGAACACTGTCGGCAGGAGTGTAAACTAGTACGACCTCTGTGGAAACAGTGTGGTAATTCCTAAAAGATCTAAAAGTCGACCTTCTTTTAGCAATCCCCCTTCTGGGAATATACCCCGAGGAACTCAAATCACTCAATGAAAAAGATACCTGTGCACACATGTTTATTGTAGCACTTTTACAATAGTGAAAACATGGAACTAACCATGCTGTCCATCAAAGGTGGACTGGATTAAAAAATGTGGTGCATATACATGATGGAATATTACATAGCCATAAAGAAGGACAAAATTATGGACTTTGCAGCAATTTGGATGGATTTAGAGTCTATAATACTTAATAATCTATCACGGAAACAAAGAACTGAGTTCCACATGTTCTCACTCATAAGCAGACCCTGAACAATTATCATAATACTACAAAAAGGGGATTGGCAGTCTGGGAAACTGCCAGGGGAGGGTGGAGAGGGGCACACTTCATCAATAGGCGTACCTGATCCCAAACCAGATGAAGTGGGCACCAAAGGAAGGCCCAAATTTTACTCATACAATGACCATTTGTATACCTAACCCTGAATTGTACCCATCTTTAAAATAAAAATTAAAACAGAAACAAATGCATTGGAAGAATAAGAAGAGAAAAATAAGCTTATTCTAAAGAGAAGATTAACATTTTAAACAGATGTTAAATGGTTCATCATATTATTACTGTTATTTTCATTACTATAATTACAACATAACACATTAGAAAGTTAGGAAATTGACAAAGATAGTTCCTATACTCTTTTCCTAATAGGAAAATTACTTTTCATAAAAAGATTCTGTTTCAACAGCCTCATTTTATAGATTAAGAAACTAGTATTAAAAAAAATAATTCACGTGCTCATAATGACACAGCTTATGCAGAACTCATCAAGACTGACAAACGGGGCATCCTTTTAAGGAAGGCTGATACATTATTTTGAAGAGTATCTTGCTGACTTTTAAATGCCATGAACTCCTGCCAGCCTGTTGTGCTGTAGACACTCCATGATGGGAACATCCCATCGGGTTACATTCTCTTTGGCTTACATTGGGGATGAGAACTCTTCGCAGACATCTCCATAGCCCAAGGACAAATCATAGAGGGAGAACTAGGCCAGATGCCAAGGTTTTTAACTCTGAGCTCAGTCCTCCCCTACTGCACTTTGAAACTTTTATTGATTGAATTGTTACATCTAGAATGGATGCTGTTAACAGTTTCCTCTGCATGATTAGTACTCTTAGATGAGGGTGGCAGCTTCTTTTCATGTGAATGTGAATTTAGGTTGGAAACAAAAAGGTGATCTGTGATTACTTCGGGAGAGGATGGAGGCAAGAATGGATTATACTAAATATGAGGACATTTTGGGGAGTGGTGGATGTTTGAGATTGTTTCATTGGCATATACATAACTGTATATTAAAAACGAACAAATTGTACACTTTAAATACTTGCACTTTATGGTACTTCAGTTATAGCTCACAAAGATGTTTGCAGAAAAGTTGTTTTAGGAATTTCTTAATAAATTCATCTTGCTCTTAAAATAAAAAAGAAAACAAAAGAAACAACTTTGTGGGGGCAGTTAATATTATGGCCTTTGGTAGTAGATGAGAAAACCAAGCCAGAGTGGTTGAGTGGGGAGATTTTTTTTTTAATATAACAACTTTATTGAGAGAATTCACATGCCACAAAATTTACTCATTAAAGTGTATAATTCAGTGATTGTTAGTGTATGTATCCACAGAGTGGTGTAACCACGACCATATCTATAGGACATTTTCATCAGACCCAAAGAAGCCCCAAGCCCATCCACAGTCATTCCCAATTCCCTGGACCTCACTACTTCCCTATCCTTAGGCAAACACTAATCTACTTTTTGTCTCTATAGTCTTAGGTGTAGGAACTTCCAGAGACCATGCTTTCGAACACTGTGCCGAGGGCAGAAAATCTGTGGGAGTCTTACTACCGCTTTTCTGTTATGTGTTTTACCCAGCACTGCTAATTAAGATATTCTTTCCTCTTAAGTCCAAGTTCAGCCTCACAATCTTTTCAGCACAGCACTTGAGGCAACTACCACCAGCCAATGGAAACTGCCCATCATGTGAAACCTACTGGTCAACCTGGCACTGCAAAATACTTCCCTGCACTAGGCTTATGCAGTGAGTAGAGCTTTGAACACTTATGTGAGTCCAAGAGCAGATGCATTAAATGGTTAGAGCCTTATTCTCCACATTATAAAGGGAAACAATACTGTCCCCTTTCCGAGGCTGATGTGAGGGCACATCAAATAGGAAAACACGGGTATGAGCACCTGGCAAACTGTTCAAATGGAAGGACGATCATAATAATTAGTCTTACAGGTGAGAAAAACTGGTTTTACTTACAGAATTTATCACACCTTCAGGTATTTACAACTTTTTTTTTTTTTTGAGTTGGAGTCTCACTCCGTCGCCCAGACTGGAGTGCAGTGGCCGCTCCCGGCCACCGCAGCCTCGACCTGCTGGGCTCCGGCGATCCTTCCGCCTCAGCCTTCCGAGTAGCTGGAACTACAGGC